>CM044119.1:6397335-6516435 GCA_024174645.1 Lemna minuta | reverse complement strand
TCAGAAAGCAGAGGAAAAGAAATTAGGCTTAGAAGTGAAATTGGAAAGAATTTTGGAAAAGAAATAAGGGCTAGAGAAGAAATTTTAAGTCAATAAATAAATTAGGATTATAGGAAAAGTTAGGGTAAGAAAAGAATTTCGTGCCAGAAAGTAATTTAGAGTTAGCCGAAAAATTAGTGTTTAAGAATAATATAGGGTCAAGAAAATTAGGGTTAGAAAGCAATTACGATCGGGAAAAAATCAGAGTTCTAAAATAAACTTGGATTAGAAAGATAATTAGGGTTGAAAAAGAAATGCGGGTTAGAAAAGAAATTCAGGTTACAACATAAACTAGGCCAATTATGTCTAAACAAGTTGCTCTATTTTGCTGATCAAAACAGAAGTTCCCTCTGCAACGCTAGGTCGTAGCAACCAAGGATTAGTTCGATCTATTGGGTCTTGTTAGAAATTATTGGTAGAAGGGAAGTTACTGTTTGAGAGAAATCAGGTTTGAAAACAAATTTGGATTAGAAAAGAACGTAGGGTTAGAAAAGAAATTAGGGTTAGAAAAGAAATTAGGGTCGGAAAATAAATTGGGGTTGAAAGAGAATTTGGGGTTCCAAAAGAGATTAGAGTTAAACAAGAAATTAACGTCTCAAACAAGATTCAGATTAGAAACAAAAATAGTGTTATGAAAAAAATAGGATTATAAGATAAACATTAAACTTAGAAAAGAAAGGAGGGTTGGAATATAAATTATGTTTAGAATTGAAATGAGGGAACCAAGGAAATTAGGGTTGAAACAGGAAATAAGTGTTAGAAAATAAATTAGGGTTGGAACAGTATTTATCGTTTAAAAATAAACCATGGTTAAGAACAAAATTAAGGTTAGAAAACTAATAGAGTTCCAAGAAGTGATCTAGAAATCGATCTTGCGGTGGTCAATTACTTGGTAGATTTCGGAATACAGATCAAGAACTCTACTGTTGAGCTGAGAATCACTTTGCATCCAACCCTGATAAATTTGCTTCTTGTAATCTAGAAAACCATGACTCAATGGGGATAATTAAGATGTATAGCTTCCGAGGTCGATCCACAGAGATTTTAGCGCGAGAAACTGTCAACTTTAACAGCAGGAGAAGAAAATGACCAAGAATGATTAGAAATCTTAATTAGAAGAGCAGTTAGTGGACGCAAGAAGTAGAGAGCTTTTAGAGATTCAATAAGAAGGAAAAAGCTGGGGAGGAGTGCGGGAGATAGAGATAATGAGGGGGAAAAGAGAGAAAGGGAAACTAGAGGAAGAGCCGGAGAAGGGGAGTATAAAGGAGAGAAAGGACACCTTGAAAAGGAGAGAGAAAGAGCTGGGGGAGAGTGAGCAGAAGAGAGAGCGTAACTAGAGAGGGGAAGGTCAAGAGATAAAGTGAGGAGAGAGAGAGCACTAGAGGACTTTTAAAGCAAGGAGAGATTGTAGAGAGAGAAAGAGCGAGGGCAAAAGCGCGGGAGGGAGGGCGAGAGAGAGAGAGCGTGAGAATGAGATATCAAAAAGAGAGGGAAAATTGAGAGAATGAGGGAGGTTGCAAAGAAGATGGAGAGTGAAGGAGATTGACAACGGAGAAGTGCGAAAGAGAAAAAAGGATTGGGAGAGAGAAACTGAGTGGAATAGAAGGTGCGACGCGAAAGATGGAATAGAGAAAGATTGAGAACTCGAGATGGAAGAAGAAAGTGAGAGCGAGAGAGAGACTGAGAGAGGGGAAGAATGAGCAGGAGAGGGTGAGAGAGAGGAAAATAGAGAGAATGAGAGCAATCCGAAGAGAGATAAGAGGAGAAATTGAGCGAAAGCGTGAGAGCAAGGGAGAACGCGAATGCGTGAGAGGGGGCAATAAAGAGGAGAAAGACGACAGAGGAAGAGAGAGACTGCATGGGAGAGAGAGAATGAGCGATAGAAAGAGTAGGAGAAGAATTTAGTGAGAGAGAGAGAGAGAGAGAGAAAATGAGAGCGACAGAGAGAAAGAATGAGAGAGGGAGAAAGAGAGCTTGAGAGGAAGCGAGAGTAAGACGAGAGAGAAAACGAGATTAAGTGGTGCAAGAGATTTTGAGGGAGAGAACTAGGACAGCAAGAGGGATTGAGAGAGCAAGAGATATTGAGTGAGGAGAGAGATAATTGGAGAGAGGGAGGGATCGGAAACTAGAATGCCGAAGAAAGAAAAGGGACCGAAGAAGAGAGGAGTTTGGCGAGAGTAAGGGAAGAATCTCAAGAGACAGAGAGAGAGGTCGCAGGAGAGAGGAAGCGAGAAAGATTGAGGAAGCAAAATAGAGGATTAGAGATTGAGATAGAGAAGGCGGAGGAACAAAGAAGAGAGGTTAAATGAGAAAGAGAAAACGTGGAGCGGAGGAGAGAGATCGATCCTATAGAAAGCCGGACGGGAGAGAGTGTGAGATCGAGAGACAGAAAGCACGAGAAAGATTGAAAAAAGAAAACGCGAACAAGGAGTTCGCAAGAGAGGGAGAAAAGAGAGTGCAAGAAAAGAGAGAAACAGAGAAAAAGCAAGAGAAAGGAATTGAGATAGAGAGAGAGAGAGAGAGAGAGAGAGAGATGGAGAGAGAGTGAAAAGAGATTGGGGTTTCAGAATATAATTAATTGTTAGAAAAGAAATTACAGTTAGAATTAAAAAAAAAAGAGTAAGAAAAGAAGTGGGACAGGAAAAAGAAAATTAGGTAGGAAAGAAAGTAGGGGTAAAAACTAATCAGGGTTATGAACAAAATAAGGGTGTGATTTGAAATTAGGGTTTGAAGAGAAATTAGATTTAGAAAAGGAATTAAGGTTAGGGGGAAAATTTTGGTTGAAATAATGAATAAGGGTTAGAAAGAAAATAAGGGTTGGAAAAAAAATTATGTTATGGAAACTAATTACCGTTGGACAAAAGAAAAATTATTAGAATTAAAATGAGGGTAAGAAAAGAAGTTCAGGTTAGGCAACGAGTGAGGTTAGAAATGAAATTAGGGTTGAAAAAATAAATTTGGGGTTGAAAAGAAGTTTCCAATTTAAAGGAAATTAGGGATAGAAAAGAAATTATAGTTAGATAGGATATTAGGATAAGAAAATAATTATCTCCCCTCCACTCAATGAAATTATCGAGACATTTATTATTTTAAAAGCAGCATTAATAGAAAAATATCAGAATTGTTGTGAGTTACAAATACCGAAAAACTGAGATTTCCATAAAAATTTTATTACTGAAGTACAGGATTTTTTATATATCTCACATGTGGTCTTTTCCTCAGGCTCGTAGATTCCAGAGACGTGATCGAGCTGCAGCTGAGGCAGCAGGATTGTGAACTGGTGATTAGGAAGGAGGCGCTGCCTTCTCCACCTCCAAATCCTGTTGTCGTAATGCACCAGCAAGGAGCACAACCGGCATTTCAGCAGCAATTCGCGCCGTTGCCAGCTGCACCTCCCCCCCGCTGCTTCCCCTCCCGCTGCCGCCAAGTCTTCTCATCCTCCTTTGAAAAGTCCCATGGCGGGAACCTTCTACAGATGCCCAGGCCCCGGACAATCTCCTTTTTTTGAAGGTGACGTCAAACGGATTACCTGTAATTTTTGGAAGGGCCAGGTGTTGTGCATCATTGAAGCGATGAAGCGATGAAGCTGATGAACGAAATTGAAGAGAGAACGAGCTCTGATCCACGCCTATAACGTTATTGGGTCAGGATAAGAATTTTGAGCTAATTTTGAACAGGCTGATCAAGCGGGAACCGTCGTGGAAATTTTGGCGGAGGATGCAAAGACCGTTGGCATCGAGCAGGTAATTTCATTTCCTTGTTTGGCTGCATATTGGCTTTCACGGGCTTGAAATTTTTCATAATTCTGAAACGGTTTCAAATTGTGCAGCCGCTGTTCGTGATTGCGCCGTAGAAGAAAGCGTCTTCCCCGAACCAAGGCCCGGAAATTTTCGGAAACTCTTTTTTTCGTTGACAAGAATGCCAGATTTATGCTTTTTTTTTTCTAATTTTGGACAATTGCGTAGGGAGCTTGTTTTTACTAAATTCTGTAGTTGCTGTCAAGGAAATGCTCGAGTGCAATTGAATCATTTAATTCTCTAGCCTGTTTAATTTCGCGGATAAATTATTATTTATCTACTGTTCTCTCTATCCACGTTATAGGCGTGGATCTGATCTCGTTCTCACTTCAATTTCGTTCAGACAGAAAATCGGCGACGCCATCGTCAGCGAAGCTCGCTTCCTGGCGAGCGTCGAGCAGCAGGCCGAAGATCTGAAGCGAGAGCTCACGTTGATGGAGAGCTTCTTGCAAGCCGCGGTTGCCAAGGCATGTGGCGGGAACCAATTGGTCCAAAACTGGGTGAAACTTGTCAGGAAAGCCGCACACGACGCTGAAGATCTCATCGAATCCTTCGCCATGCAAGGATCTGAGCCAGGGCTGGGCTGCGGCGGCGACTTCTTCTGCAAGTAAGTGCCCTGCGCTCTGATCCGTCGCCATAATTTTGGGCTTGAGATCGAAGAGCTCAGGCAGAGGATTATCAATATAAGGTGAGCGCGGCCGGATACGGACTCACATCTCTCCCCGATGATCGCCGGGACAGGAGGACCGTCGACGAGGCGATTGCGCGGCGGAGGGCCCCCGCTCTTTACGCCTCGGACTCCTCCCATGTCGTCCTCATGGAAGATGAGAAGGAAGCTATTCTGCATCTCCTCAACCCGGAGAGGGAAAAGCGGCGGTTGGTGGTCTCGATCCCTAACCGAGACCACCAACCGCCGCTTTTCCCTCTCCGGGTTGAGGAGATGCAGAATAGCTTCCTTCTCATCTTCCATGAGGACGACATGGGAGGAGTCCGAGGCGTGAAGAGCGGGAGCTGGGAGGCCTGGGGAAGACTGCCCTGGCCAAAATGGTGTTCAAAGATCCCGGATCCAAAGTCGCTTCCAGTGCGAAGTCTGGATTGATGTTTCCCAGGATTACCAGGAGGTGAAGCTTCTCAAGGATTTGCTTTGCAAGATCTCCCCGGAAAGAAAAAGGGAATTTGAGACGATGGAGATGACCGAACTTAGAAAATAAGTTGGGAGCTAGAAAATGAATTAACGTTAGAATGTTGTTGCTATAATGAAGGGGCAAGCTATAGCGATACCATTCTCAATACTACAATGAAGGGGCAACGACTTTCCCAGTCCATGGCTCTTGCCCGCGGAAGGCTCCTCTCTCTTTCTCTATTTCCCTCTCTTTCCCGCACTCTCTTCCTATCTCTCTCTCTCTCTCTGTCACCTTCTAAGCCAGCGGGTCACAACGACAGCGGATCCAATCAGAGATGGCGAAGGTGACGCCCTCCTTTCTCTCTCTCGCACTCTCCCCCATCTCTCTCTCGATCTCTCCGCCCGATCGAGATTACCCTCCACGCTTTGAGGCAGACGAATATCCCCACGAAGAGTTGGCCGGGTCTCCCTCCCTGAGAAGTGAGAAGCCATGGCTGACGCTGTGGTAAGCTATGCCATACAGAAAATCGGCGACGCCATCATCAACGAAGCTCTCTTCCTGGGGAGTGTCAGGCAGCAAGCCGAAGAACTTAAGCGAGAGCTCACATGGATGGAGAGCTTCTTGCGAGACGCGGATGCCAAGGCACGTGGCGGGAACAATTGGTCGAAAACTGGGTGAAGGAAGTCAGGGAAGCCGCACACGACGCTGAAGATCTGATCGAATCCATCGCCATCCAAGGATCTGATCCAGGGATGCGCCGGCGCCGCGGCTTCTTCAGCAAGTTAATGCCCTGTGGTCT
Organism: Lemna minuta; assembly: GCA_024174645.1. Lineage (NCBI taxonomy): Eukaryota > Viridiplantae > Streptophyta > Magnoliopsida > Alismatales > Araceae > Lemna > Lemna minuta. The sequence goes on along the minus strand of CM044119.1, from coordinate 6,510,676 downwards.
GATCCGTCGCCATAATTCTGGGATGGAGATCGAAGAGCTCAAGCAGAGGATTATCAAAATCGGGGAGAGCGCCGCCCGGTACGGAATCTCAGCTCTCCCCGATGATCGCCGGGAAGGGAGGACCGTCGACGAGGCGATTGCGCGGCGGAGGGCCCCTGCTCTTCACGCCTCGGACTCCTCCCATGTCGTCCTCATGGAACGTGAGAAGGAAGCTATTCTGCATCTCCTCGACCCGGAGAGGGAAAAGCGGCGGTCGGTGGTCTCGATCGTAGGGATGGGAGGCCTGGGAAGACTACCCTGGCCATGAATGTGTTTAAAGATCCTCGGATCCAAGATCAGAGCCGCTTCGACGGCGCATTCTGGATTAATATTTCCCAGGATTACCAGGAGGTGAAGCTTTTCAAGGATTTGCTTTGCAAGATCTCCCCGGAAAGAAAAAGGAAATTTGAGACGATGGAGATGACCGAGCTGGGGCCCTGTCTGCACAAGTCGCTCCTGGTGAAGACCTACCTGATCGTCATGGACGACGTGTGGGACATCGAAGTCTGGCGGATCTTTGGGGAGCATCTCCCAGACGACGGCAATGGAAGCAAGGTGCTCATCACCACGCGCGAACGTGAAGTCGCCGACGCGGCAGATCCAGATCGAACCACCCGAGCCTACGAGCTCGGATTCCTCAACTAGGAGAAAAGCTGGAAGCTCTTCCTCAGCAAGGCGATCCCCAGAGAGGAGGAAAGGAGTGCCTGCACGGGTAGGCTCAAGGAGCTGGGAGAGCAGATGGCTGCCAAATGTGGCGGCTTGCCGCTTGCTTTGGTCGTCATGGGAGGTTTACTGTCGCAGAAGCAATTGTCCATAGCGGAGTGGGAAAAGTTGTCCGGAAGCATGGTCTGGCAACACGAAAACGAAGGCGAGAAGTGTATGAGAATCCTGGGCCGGAGCTACGCAGACCTACCGTACGATCTAAAATGGTGCTTCCTCTACTTCGGCGCCTTCCCCGAGGACTACCAGATAAAGTCTGATCGGCTGATCAGGCTGTGGATCGCAGAGGGCTTCATAGCGGAGAGCGCAGATGAGCTGACGCTGGAAGAGACAGCAGAAATCCAGCTGGAAAAACTCATACAAAGATCCTTGGTTCACGTCGTCGATCGGAACCCTGAATACGGCATCATTGGGTGCAGGGTACACGATCTCCTCCATGAGCTATGCATTTCAGAGGCGAAACAAATCGACTTTATGTCAGTGTACGAGGGGACGAGAAATCTCCTGCCAGAGTCCCTTCGGCGCTTCTCTATAATTACTGAACCAGAGGAGACCATTTCCCGGCTCAAGTCTGCGCCGCGGCTGCGGGCCTTGCTGGGCTTCAACTTTCTCTCTGATTCTGCCACAAATCTCTCTGTTGGGGGGCTGAGGCTGATCAGAGTGATCGACCTGCAAGGGGCAAGTAAACTCGAGGTGCTGCCCAAGGAGATCGGAGGCCTCGTGAATCTCCGCTACCTAAGCTTGCAAGGCACAGGGATAAACTCGCTCCCTGAGACAATAAAAAACCTATCTCGCTTGCAGTTTCTCGATGTCCGAACTGCCAATTTCAAGTTTCTCTCGTTATCGGACTCGATGTCCGATAACAAGTGGAAGGGGGAAACTCTCCAGCAAGTGTGGGAGATCGAAACTCTCCGGCAAGTGTTTTTTCCATATGGAGCATCGCTGCCTAATAGGGTCCAATGCCGCTGGAGATATCTTCAGGTTCTGCGTTGGATCTCTTCAGGTTCAAGTGCCGGCAACTGGATGGATGACACCTTGCACAAGGTGAAGGATATCAAAACTCTGGAAATATCGGAAATCAATGCCTATCATCACGAGGTGCTCTCTTTGAATTTGCCCCAGTTCTCCCGCCTCAAGAAATTGAGGCTTCATGGCTCGTCGATCCCGTGGACGGCTTTGACACTCTCAGGCCTCCATCTACTCCGCACATTAATCTTTAATGGGCCAGTAAAGAGAACATTGCTTGAGCGTGAGGGACTTGAGCTCGACTACGCGTGGCCTGCGGGTCTCACCTATCTTGAGCTTGTTGACTCTCATTTCCACCGGGATCCATTGCCTTCTCTTGGCCAGCTCTCTGAACTAAGGTTCCTCACTTTGAGGGGAAATGTGTACAGTTGGGGGAAAGAGATGAAATTTCACGGAGATGAGTTCAAGCAGCTGCAGGAACTAAAACTAGCACGGCTCTACCCGCTGGAGAGAATGACTGTTGAAGATGCCACGCCTCCCAAATCTCGAAATATCCTACTGGTCGACTCTGAAGACGCTCCCCCGAAGATTGGTGGATGTATCTAAATGGGGCGCATTCCATACCCGCAAAAGGGAGTCCTTAGCTCTTAGCACTCCGATATTCGTGAAATGAAAATTCTAGCCCAGAAACTCTCTCCGATAACGCGTGAAATGATATTTCATGATTTTAATTTGTGAGGTTTCTTGTCATTTATTTTCTAAAATTGCATTTAAAAAGTAGTTTTCTATGAAAAGATACGATTAATTTAAATTTCAAAACCTTTTAGAGTTTTCTCTTACTTTTCTTGATTTTATCGATTTTTATAATTTTTTTATATTTATTTGGCTAATCTAGATTTTCTTGGTATTTTTCAAGATATTAAAAACTGAAAATTTGATTTTTGCGATGGTGACGTGGCACGCTAATCATGGAAGCATGCACGTGATAACATGCTAATTATACATGATAATACATGATTATTTTTGCTTATTAAGAAATAAAAGATTCCATTCCTATGCATGTTATCATATTTATGAGTGTTTAACTATCATTATATAAAAAAGTCATTATAATCACAAAATACATTAACTTAGGGTTATTGTGATGAATTAAAGATAAAAAATTTTATAACCCATATTTTCTTGAGATTATAATTAGTTTTTAATGTTAAATAATAAGAGAAATCAGTTTATATACACTCATATAATTTTCTAACTTTTAAAATCTTAAAGAAATGAGTAAATTTTTGAAATAAAAATAAATCTCTTGTTATTTATTAAATTTGACTTTTTAGAATGATAGATAATTTTTTTTCTAATCAAATGTATGAATTTGGATTAATTTGGAGTTATCTTTTGAAAGTTATGAATTTTCTAATTTTTCAGGATTTTTTCAGAATTTTTTATGAATTTTTCATCAAATTTTCAGGATTTTTTGGAATTAATAATCAATTTTTCTACTTAAAAATTGATTTTCTGAATTTTATAAGTGCGCAGGTGATGTGGCTCAATCTGAAGCGTCCTATCGATCGCGATCGCTGATCAAAGGCGGGATGTGATGTGGCACAATATGTGACGTCCGATCGCGCGATTAAATTGTGATCGTCGATCTTCACTTAAGACGTGGGGTACATGGCATGATCGGATTTGTCGATGAATCGATCTAATCTCAGCCGTTGATCAAAGCAATTATAACCGCTGAGATTAAAACCGACGAAAACGCATCTAAAACATCTAATCGCGATCCAAAGGCGAGCGTTTGATGCGTTTTAAAAACGCACGCGACGTGGCATCATCTCGGTGTTCGATCCTCGATCCAATGGCCATGACTTAATCATAACGATTCGCATCCAATGCTTTTCATCAAAGTCGTTGATCGAGGATTAATTGAAGATCGAAATGGTTACGCCCAAATTAGCTTATAAATTGAGATGTTCTTCGATGATATAAAGCATTCGAGGGCAATTTGACTTAATCGAGTTGTTTAGACACCAAATCTCTTGAATCTCTTGAATCTCTTGCTCCTAATCGCTTCTAGACTCAATTCCGTGTCCACGGAGTGCTTGAGAGTAAGATTTCAATGATCGATAAGGAAGAAATTGACGCTTGAACTCCACGATCGCGTTTTTCCGAATTTTGATGAATAGCCTTGATTGTGGAGAGTAATTGGATCAATTTGAGCGCAATCTTCAGCTAGGGATCGTGTTTCATCCTAATCTATATTCGTAGAGCTTTAGATTTAATTTTAGAATCATAATTTGAGTCAATTTCATTCTTAATTTATGCTTTTCGTGATTTTTATTTTCAGAAATTTCACCTCTGTTCATTTGATGATTTCTCCACGAAATCAAATCTAAATTCAGTGATTTTTAATTTCGCGGATTCCTCTTCGAGTCCTCTTTCTAAGAGTATCAAATTGCCTAATTTCTATCACCATTTCATCATCCGATTTGATCAAATTTGAAGAGATCTTAAGAAATTACCTTAATTCCCTATGGATTCGACCATTAGTTACCAATATACCCCTCAATTTGTGATTTAATATTAAAATTGGTGAGTTTATATATTATTTTAACTCTTGACCGTGTGTTTTCAATGACCTCATGGTCTCGATTCGTTAGCACGCATGGCGCAACCAGGCAACATCATACACTGTAGAGTCATTGCTTATGTAGCACGATTAAGGGGAATATTAGTTCTTAAACCTCTTTTTAATCCGCAATAGCCCTTAATGTATTGATATTTTAAAGAAAATTACTTTTTAAATTTTTTTCCAAGTGTAAGTAATTTTTTCTTTGGTAGGACATGGTGGTAATGCGGGAACCATTGATCTTGTGGCAAGGGTCCACAAAATCCTGTAGTTGCGATAGACAAGAGCATGACATGTGGTGCATTTAGAGCATTAGATCACTGACCCCATGATGGATTGCCCAAATTTATCCCAATATACTCTCTTCATTGCGATGAATCAAATGTTGCGACGTGGTGGAATCTAGAGTGTTTCGGCCTTGATAAAGAAGATCATGTGGTTGCCCTATTCTCGCTTCTCTCTCCTCGCCCAACAAACTATGAACTGACATGTGATGTAGTCTGTAGCTCCAGATCTTGATCAAAGAATGTCAAACAATGAACGATCAATTACGCAATATCACTTGAAATTAAAATTTAAACACATTAAAATGATAAATTTGCATTAAAACTTCTTTATTTTCTTCTAATTTCCATCCCTATTATCCTTTTTACACAACCTATGATCATGAAAGTGACACAGATATGATTATTTAATATCTGTGTTAGACCATAGTGCATTTGGAGCATTAGATCATGGACCCCATGATGGATATCCCAGATTGAACCTAACATGCTCTCTACATCACTATGAATCACATGTTGCATGTGATGCAATCTAGAGTGTTCTGACCTTGATAAAGAAGATCCTATGGTTGCCACCATTCTCACCTCTCTCTCCACCCAATAAACTATTGTTGGGTTCTGAGGTCGATAATCCTTCCAAAATTTTAATCAAAATATCAAATGATGCAGAATACATTGAATGGGATCTTCAAAATATTGAGGCACCAAGAACATATGATCATATCATCTAGTATATATGAGGAAACATAGTTACAGAGTTTTCTTTAGGGAGTTCTTGAAGCTATAAAGTGTTTATCCTCTAGTGGTATCCACATAATCTTTGGATGGTTAGATCTCTTGTTCAAAACTCTTCAACAAGAGAGAAAATAAAGAAATAAAAGAATTCTCACAAGGCTTACACATTCACCTTAAGTTGTTGTCGTTCTCCTCCTATTTATGAACATTTTGATGGATATTATTTGGCCTATAAGCCAATCACATTTTCATGTATCTTGTTTATGATCATTTAAATGAAATTTTATTCATTGTCATTCATGCGTGATGTTTGCAATGAAGTCTATGAGCATATGCAATAACTACGCGAATTATTATGAGATCATAATATAGTGATCACTAGTCTTTAAACATATGTTCTAAATATTCTTATTTATGGGATATTTGAGAAGGACATTGAATTATTGATAAGAACATGAAATGTAGTTATAACTACCCATTTATTGCTCTTATTTAAGCCTATTAAATTCTTGAATACACCATCTCCTCCATTATCTCATAACTTGATGTTGTAAACTATTAATGCATCAAAAAGAGTTTATTTTAGGGCTAATATCATATATGAGTCTGAACTTTATCAAATGTACCAGATATGAGTCCAACCTTTTTTTTTGTCAGATATCAGTCCAAACTTTTTAAAAAGTCCACATATCAGTCTCAACTTTTATTTTGTCATATAAAAGTCTCAACTTTTCAAGTGTCCACATAAAAGTCTCTCTCTCTCTCTCTCTCTCTCTCCCGGTCCTCCCTCCCTCCCTCCCCCGCCTCACTCTCCCTCCCCTCCCCTCGCCCGCCCGTCTCACCCTCCCTCCCCTCCCTCCCCTCCCTCCCTCCCCTCGCCCCGCCCGTCAAACGAATGACTTGTATTTGCGCCCCCCTCGCCCGCCCGTCTCACCCTCCCTCCCCTCCCTCCCTCCCCTCCCTCCCTCCCTCCCTCCCCTCCCCTCGCCCGCCCGTCAAACGAATGACTGAGTACACCATGGTTATTCCTCTCTTGATAGCGTGCAGCGATGTAGGCAACCAGGCTTCTTCAAAGCCACCAATCGATAAATTCGAGAACATCCACGCCGTCGTGCATGGCGTCATCTATGGCGGCCAATACGTTTGCTTCTCCGAGATGCGATTTCGACTCCCCAAAGAACCTTGTAGACTGCCGAGTCTTGCGCGTGGGGCTCCTCCTCCGGCCCATCCAGCGGCCAACCCGCCATAACTCACGTTTGCCACGAAGGATCGACTGCCGTCGAGGCTACGTGGGTGCCATGGGCGGCCGGGCCGCGCGCAGAGAGGTACTCATTTTTTTCAACAATTCCTCGGGAATCCTCGCTGCGTACCATCGCGCTCCGATGATCTTCCTGTTGCAGGTGGGAAGCATTGAACTGCCGCCCCGTTTGACAAATCCCCTTCCACCGTGCCGGAACCTGGGCCGTATCCGGCGTCGTTGAAGCTTCGGATTCCCGGCCATATTCCCTGCCCGAGTTGACATGTATTACTTAAAGTTAAACGATATCATAGTAGAATATAATGATACCTGAATCGATGACTCCGACGATCACGTCCTCGCCTAGCCCGGCCTTGTGGAGGAGCTGGGAAGGAGGGACTCGTCGAAAGAGAGTCCGAGGAAGTCAAAGCTACGTGTCGTGCTCGCCCGAACGGTTTGGCTTCGCTTCACTCCGAGGATGCCCGTCATCCCCTGAAACCATCAAAGCTTTGACCGTCACATTTCCATAAAAAACTTCGCTTGCCCTCAGACAATAAGCCCAGAAATTTACCCGCGAGTTTTTTTGCCTGAGAATCCGTGAGCATTGCGGCGAGGGGAGGGGAGGGAGAGTGAGGCGGGGGAGGGAGGGAGGGAGGGAGGGTGAGACGGGCGGGCGAGGGGAGGGGAGGGAGAGTGAGGCGGGGGAGGGAGGGCGTGCGAGAGAGAGAGAGAGAGAGAGAGAGAGAGAGAGAGAGAGAGAGAGAGAGAGACTTTTATGTGGACACTTGAAAAGTTGAGACTTTTATATGACAAAATAAAAGTTGAGACTGATATGTGGACTTTTTAAAAAGTTTGGACTGATATCTGACAAAAAAAAAGGTTGGACTCATATCTGGTACATTTGATAAAGTTCAGACTCATATATGATATTAGCCCTTTATTTTACATCACTTTTGTTTTTTCTGATTTTCAGGAACTATGCAAGAGGAAGGGCATCAAGATCTTCTAAAATGGAAGTGTTTAAAGGGCTTAATGGGCTGTCCAAGACAAGCAATTGCAAACCTAGTCAAACAAAGTGAGCCTAGCAAGGAGGAGACCGGGGGACTCAAAATGGGCAAAAGTCCTCTCCCGGGTTCTCTTTGCTTTCCCTTGTCGATGCTTCTTCCCCCTTTTTTTCAGCTTCTTCTTCCTCCTCAAGTACTTTTTTTAGGTTTTCTTCTTAAACAGTTTGTCTCCGCCGACGTTTCTCTCTGTCAGGAAAATGTAATAGCACTGATATGTTTTCTTTTTTAGTTGTATTCTCTTTCTTCACATCTGGAAAATATCTCCTCCCCGATCTTCGTCTCTACCTTTCCAACTCTTTAAACTCTTTTGTTCTCTCTCAATCCCTCCACCGCTATTCCATCTCTCTGCAATTCTCTCTTTCCTTCTGGAGTGATTATTCCTCCCCCCTCCTTCGGGCCTCTAGGTTTCAGTTCTCTTCTCCTATAATCTCGGCATTCTTCATGTCTATCCCATTCTCCCTCTTTCTCACCTTCTTTCTCTTTCTCTCTCTCTCTCTCTCTCTCTCTCTCTCTCTCTCTCTCTCTCTCTCTCTCTCTCTCTCTGTCTCTCTCTGTCTCTCTCTCTCTCTCTCTCTCTGTCTCTCTCTCTCTCTCTCTCTCTCTCTCTCTCTCTCTCTCTCTCTCTCTCTCTCTCTCTCTCTCTCTCTCTCCCGCGCTATATTGATCGCTCTCTCTTTTGCAATTGATCGGCTATCCAAATTTCTAACTCTATTCCGTAATCATTTGTTCACGCTTTCGTCCCTCTCAATCTCTATCACACACTCTTTATCTTCCCCAAAATCTCTCCTACTATCTCTCGTTATATCGTTCTCTCTTCTGTCTCTCTCGTAATCGCGATCTCTCTCTCCTGTGTTTTCCTCTTCCTCCCCAACTCTCCTTCCTCGTCCCCATTTCTTATAGCCCTATCTTCACGGGTTCCCGGTTCTCTCTTAATCTCTTTGTTTCTCAGTTCTCTTCTGCAGTCAATTCCCCTTCCTCGATAAATGAATCTCTCTCTATCTTGATCGTTCTCCCAGTCGTGTCGCCCTCTCTAATTTTAGTTTTCTCTCCTCTCCTCTCCTCTCCTACTCTCCCAAAATTTCTCTCTCAGTATTCTCTTTCTTTCTAGTATTGTGCCCTCGCCCCCTGGTGCTCATCTTCTACCGTTTGCTCTCTCTCCTTCCCGTTTTTCCTTCTCCTATCTCTTCACGTTTTTCTCATTTTTTCCGTTTTTCCCGTTTTCCTATCCTATCCTTCTCTTTTTTTTCTTTCTCTTCGCACTAACCCAGCTCTCGCCCCTCTATTTACCATGGAAGATAGGAAGCATACTCATGACATGGGAATCTATTCTAAAATTTGACCCTCTATTTTGGGGTGCATGAATTCTCGTGACAGGTCTCTGGAGGATGGGCCTAGCGTAGTTGCTAAGGCGTTTCCTTGCATTTCTCTCGTCATTCCAGGCTATTTCTATGAGTTCTATCGTTTCTACGGTGGTGTCGGTCTTGGTAGTGTCGGGGGATTGCGAGGATCGCTAAAAAAGATCTACGTTTAAAGGATTATTTCGTAATCTCCAGGTCATCTGTCGTCTCATGGAAGGGTGCGTCGAATATTTAGATGGATATAATTATAAGTACTTATAAAATTATTAAAAATTGACGTCGATCGTACCAGAATGTTGGTATCCATGAGAGTGAAGCGTTCTTAGCGCGAATTCGAAGAAATGATCGCATATGATCCTTAGAAAAGGGGTGAAATCACTTAATCTTATCAAATTAAGGATCTCGAAGATGAATTTCTACTTCGGATCACTCAATGTATGATCCATGGGAGTGAATTTCAACAAATTTATAAGAAAAATCCGTGTTGACCAAATTGATCAAAATTTTGTCTTAATTCCACCGCAGCAGCCTCGTGTCAAAACGAGACCACGAGGTCATTGAAATCACACAGTATTGTGTCAAAATAAAGTCCAAACTTACCAATTTTATGAAATTAATTCAAATTGAGTTAGGTCGAATATAGGTAAATATAGGTCGAATCCACAATGAATTAGGGAAATTTCTGATGATCTCTTTGAATTTGATAAAATCTGACGATGAATAGAAATTGGGAAAAATGGTATTTTATGAAAGAGGACTTGAAGACAAATCCATGGAATCAAAAATCAATGAATTTGACTTTGATTTCGGGGAGAAATTGAAAATTAAAGAGAGGTGAAACTTCTGAAAATGTAAATCGCGATTTTACCAAAATTAAGACTGAAATTAAACTAATTAATGATTCTAAAATAAAATTAAACACTAAACAAAGATAGATTAGAATAAAACATGATCCTTAACCCAAAATTGCAATCGAATTGATCCAATTAATAGCCAGAATCAAGGCTATTCATGAAAATCTGAAAATCGTGATTCGTTGAGTTCAGGAGTCGACTTCTTCCTCACCGATCGTCAAAATCTTGATCTTAAGCACTCCTCGGATGTGGAAATGAGTCTAGAAGCGATTTAGACCAAGAGATTCAAGATATTTTAGTGTCTAAACAGTTCAATTTGATTGAATTGCTCTCGAATGCCTTACAAATACGAAGAACATCTCAATTTATAAGCGATTTCGGCATAACAGTCAGATGAAACGCATCAACAGCTCTGATGAAACGCGCAGATGTGAATCGTTACCGTTAAGTCATGGTTGTTGGATCGCGATCGGACGCATCAGATGAAGCCATCTCCCATGTGTTATAAAACGCATCAAATCGCTCGCCGTTGGATCGCGATCGGATGATCTTGATGCGTTTTGAGTCAATTTAATCAGAGCCGTTATAACTCCTCAGATCGACGGCTCTGATTAAATCTTTTATAAAACGATTCGCCGATGAATTGCGTTGTGGCACGTACCACCCTCCATTAAGTGAAGATCAACGGCTCTTAATCTTCACATGATCGGACGCTTCTCATGCTGCCACGTCACCGCCCGCCTCGACCATTCGATCGCGATGCGATCGTACTATCCTAATCACGTCACGTCACTGGCGCGTTAATAAAAATTCAAAAAATCAATTTTTAATTAGAAAATTCAATTTTTAATTCTAGGAAATGGTTAGTGATAATACATAAATCTATGAGCTTTAACTCTGAATTTTTCATGAACTTTTGGCTTAAAAGAAATATATTTATGTGTTATTTTAATTAAAATTACTTAATTTTGCTTTATTATAATTTTATGGTATTTCCTGGATTTTATAAGAATTGAATATCTCTCTTCAATTATAAATTGGCAATGAAATGAATTTTTAAAGCAAAATATATTTTTGTTTGGATTTTTTTAGTGATTTAAATGAGTTTTTAAAGCATATTTCTAATTAATCTAATGATTATTACTTAATAATGAGCGTCAGGGGCATATCTATAATTTGCAGGTTTGCAAGGTAAGTCAGGTAGAAGCAACGGTTTTAGCTAGTTAATTTTTTATTAATATTTTATTACTATTACCGTTTAGCTCTTTGTCGTTTACTCACCGTGCAGATGACGTGGAACTCTCACCGCAGGAGTTGACAGTGGAAAATTAGCTCGTGGCGTTCTCGTTGCTATTTTGTCATTTTGTCGAGTCGATTTCGTCGTTTCCTTTTTATTTCGTTTTGTCGTTTTCTCGAATCGAAGTCTATATTAAATCATATTTTATTCATCGATACGAAAATCGCTGTTTTGTCCTTTTGTCAAATTCGGTTTTGTCGCTTTGTCGAACCACCGCTACGCCGTTTTATCGTCCTAACCTGTAGGTGACGTGGCTGCGTTTTGTCGTTTTATTTATGTTATGGTTTTGTCGTTTTCCTTTTAACGATTAAAATATTAATTTAAAAGCTAACTTACCTGCGCAGGTGAGGGCGGAAGACGCGCGCCATCTTCTTTGACCGTGAAGCGCAAATAAGAGAGCGACGTGGCGCTCTCTTATTCGTGCGAAGAAGTGACGCTTGCTTACCTTTTATTTTGTCGTTTAGTCACTAACCTGTGCAGGTGACGTGGCGAGCATCCGACGGTCAGCTTCCAGTCGACGTGGCACGATCGCATGGGCTCATCGGTCAGTGACTGTATTAAGAAGATCAGACCATCAGATCGACGGCCAAGAATGCTCCAACTTGGAAGGCTGATATCTTCCTTCTGATCCAGCCGTCTGATTGAGCTGAATTTTTGGTGGGATACCAATCTCGCCGTGCTCTTTCCATCCGCACGGTCGGATTTTCCGTTGGACTCCTGGAAACACCGGGAATTGATCTCGTCCGTTAGATTGTTGGAAACCCTAACTCCTAAAAGCACTCCTCCTTCCATTCCGAAATTTTTGTCTTTTGGCTCTCTCTTGACACCAGGTCACCAGCAGGAAAAGGGGAGAAGCTTAGGCCCAAGCTAAGCATCATCGGATGCTTGAGTTTGATCTGGAGGAGGATAACAAGAGGAGATCGTCGTCGTAGCGAATCAAGCACCACCCGGCCTAGGATTGGCACCAACACGGGGTTTGTGGGAAGATTCTGAGGAGGGATTCTCTTGTAAGCCTTTTCCATGGATAATGTAGGATCTTTTCTTCTATTCTAATTGTAGGTTATTGCATTTGCTTCACAAATCTTACCAAACCATATCATCTATCTCTACACGATTTCACCTCTCTTATTTCTCCTTCATTTCTCTTTTCTCACATTCCATCAATCTCTTCTCTTCCAATTCTAATCTCTTTTCCTCTAATTAGTACTACAGAAATATAATCTCACCAATTACATCCATTACCTCTATTTAATTCTCCTTCTAACTTCTAAATATCCTCCACTATAGGAATTCACCCCTTCTTCTACTCTCGTCTCAACCCTCATTACTTAGATTCCCTGAGGATCGACCCTTGCTTACTACTGTTCTAAGTGAGGAATTATAAATGTATTGAATGAATTAGAACACACAACAACGATATAATCAACCAAGTTTTAGTTCATCACTTAGAAATTTATTAAAAATTCAGAAAATTCAAAAAAATATGTAAAAAATCCCTAAAAATTAGAAAATTCATAACTTTCAAAATATAACTCCAAATTAATACAAATTTCTTTCATTTGATCAGAAATTTAATTATCTATCATTCTAAAAATTCAAATTTAATAAATTACAAGAGATTTAATTTCTATTTCAAAAATGCATTCATTTCTTTAAGATTTAAACTTTAGAAAATTAATTAAATATTTATAAAAATGATTTCTCTCATTATTTGACTTTAAAAAGTACTTATAATCTCAAGTAAATATGGGTTACAAAATCATTTATCTTTAATTCATCATAATTAACCCTAAATTAATGTATTTTCATATTATAATAACTTTTCAATAGAATGATAGATAAATACTCATAAATATGATAACATACATAGGAATGAAATCTTTTATGCCTTAATATGCATTAATAATCATGTATAATCATGTATAATTAGCATGTTATCAGTAATCGATGATGGAAAGGTTCCATAAGTGAGTTCTTACATACTCCATATCTCCTAATGTACGTGGTGTGGCTTGGCAACCAACGAGCCGACACCTCAATCTATCAATTATTTTAAATCGATTATTGATTATTTAATTTATATGTTGATGTGGAAAATTAATTAAGGTTGACGAATAAGGTGTTATTTGGTTTGTAGAGTTATTAACTAGTGAGATATATGGACCTAGAGGGTTACACATAAGGTCTATATATGTTGGTAGATATAGAGATAATTATGAGGGTTTTTATGAAAAATCTACATACTAAATGTATATGAATAGGGGGAGAACGACCACAGCTCAAGGTGCCCATGCAAGCCTTGTGAGAATTCTCTCCTTTCTTCTCTTTCTCTTATGGTGAAGAGCATTGAAGAGGAGATTGATTACATGCATATTTAACTCGTATTTTCATCATAATTCACTGATATTAATGCTTAATTTTAGTCTATATGATGCATATTATCATCATAAAAGTAAATTTTCTTCAATTTAAGGCCAAATCACTGAATTCCATATTTTTCATCAATTGATCATTATTATGTGTTTTAAGTGTGTTTGACCCTTTCAAACTACTTGTATTTGATCTCAAAATTTTTGGTTTTAAATACTTCAGGATTTAAGTGATTGCATGAAGGTTTAAAAAGAGGAAGAAAAGAAGAAAAAAGGGGTTAAGAGTAAAAGAAGGAATTAACCTAGTTGACTCTAGAAAGTCAACTGGGAATTAATTCACTCACAATTTTATCTTCTTTCTAGTATTTTCTTTCAGGGTATAGATTTGAAGAGGATCAAATTCTTGATCTAATGAAGAAAATTGGATGCAAAAAAGAGTTCTAGAAATGAAGTTATGAATTTTTTAAGATAAACTATTTTTCTAGATTTTTCAAGATTTCTTTTGGCATTTTCTAGAAATAAAATAATCGCAAAAAGGGAGTTTATTATGCATAGGACCCTTGCGGTGTTGACGTGGTGACGCGGACATGTGGCAGTGCCATCTGGGGCTGACATAGACCCACTTGGCGCCAACCTGGCATGAAGGGCTAAGTGGGCTAAGCTTATTGGGCCCACGTCCATAGTGGGCTCGAGTAGAGAGTATAAGGGGAGCGTCATAAGGCCCATAGGGTGACGCGAAGGCTATAAGCCGTTCCTCCTTATAAAGGCATCATTTCTTTTTTATATCTTCCGTGTGGGACTAATGCATTTCTACTTTTTCGCAAGCAACGTGGCAACGCGTGAAGTGCTGGATTAAAGCGCACTAATAGGCGCACGTTGATCTGGTGGATCCCAATCCACCAGATCGCTATCAGACGTGCGTGACAATTTTGTAGCCATCGATCTGATTAGCAAGATCTAACGGCTGCACCTTAATCTTGCACTCGGCGAATGACGGAGCGACAAGTGGCGACTTGTGGATGCTCTAATGAAGATCAAACGGAAAAAATTAAGGAGAGGTGGAGCCTGCATTGCGGGGATCATAGCCCAATTCTCTCGCGCGACATAGCTTCATTTGGGCCGTTCAAGCCCTTAAAAACGAAATAGACCGCCCAGATTTAAATCATGAAATTTCTTCTATAAATTCATGTTCTCTCTTACGAAAATGTAACTCTTGATTAAACGTTAAATTCAGCATTTTTGGAAGAACATCTTGAGTTCTTCGTGATTTTCTTGCATCCTAGACTCAATCATGCATGGATTGAGGCAAAAAATTCACAAACATTGTGAGAAAACATTTGGTAACTACCGCTTGAACGCCTAAATCACGACAGAGAAGGAATCAAAGAAATTGACAGCAATCAAAGAAATTTGAGGCTCAATCTTCTTGTCAATCAGGTTACTAGTGTGATACCTTCGTAATCCTCATTTTCTAGATAGTTTAGATTAAATTTAGATAGGTAATTAGAGTTTTAAGCACTAGAATTTCTTCGTTTCGCCCAAATGTTGTAGCGGATTTTTTCAGATTTTCGAACAATGATTTCTCCTTGATCTTAAGTCTAATTCTAATGAATTTGTTTCATTGATTTCCTTATTCAATTAACTTTTTTTTGATATCTGATTCACAAATTTTCATTAAGTTTTGCCCTTCGATTTGTCTTTCGACCAACTACTGTTCAAAATCAATCTGACTTTAGGCATTAACTTTCAAGGGCTATTTCTACAAATATAGAAGATAAAATTTGTCAATTTTGGTGTCTTTGGAATCCTCTTATCATAAGCTTTCTATGCATAGGTTTTGCGAGTTTTGCATATCATTGGATCAGCCAATTTAAGGATTTTGATCGGAACCTTAATTTCGGTGATTTTCTATCTATTAACTTTAGAAAAATCACAGTAAATCTAATTTTTCTCTAAAAATTATGATCTTTATATCAAAATTCTCGTCTTTCTCTTTAGTTTCTAAAATTACAATTTTCATAATATTATCTCCTCTTTTTATTCTCTGATTTTATAGAAATTCAAAGTAGGGTCAAAGTCAATGCTTTGACTTTGACTTTTCATCTCCAAACATTTTTCAAAACTCTAAAAACATCTTCTCTCATATATTAGAACTATTTCCATTGATTATATAGCATAATCATTTCTTAAAACCCCTAATTAGACTTGAGTTGACTTAGTCAACTCTTTTGATAAAAGTCAACAGTGCTCTCTGTGGATTCTACCTGATCTCATCGATATACTCGATTTCTGATTTTTAATCATTATGAGTTCGGAATTATAAATATTGTTTCACCTATGATCGTTTGTTTTAACGACCGCGTCTATCACTCGTCAGAGATCCAACCATTCGGAGACCGTGTGGATACCACTAGAGGCTAGACACTTGAATAGGTTTATGAACTCCTTCAAGGAAACCCTATAAGTGTGTTTTCTCATACATATTAGATGATAGGATCATTTGTTCTTGGTGTCTCAATGTTGTGCTTACACGATTCCATGAATTCCATTGAATTCGATGTTTTGATCAAAATTTTAGGAAGTTATTGACCTCAAATCCCTACACATTTCATATATCAATTTATCATAAAAACCCTCATAACTATATTTATATCCACCAACATCCATAGATCTTATGTGCCTGACCCTCTAGGTCCATATATCTCACTAGTTAATAACTCTATAGGCCCAATAACCTCTTATTGGCCAACCTCAATTAATTATCCACATCAACATGTAGATTTATTCATTTAACACAACCGATAGGTTGAGTTGCCAGTCCGTTGGGTGCCAAGCTACATCACGTACTCTAGGAGATATGGAGTATACAAGAACTCCCCTTATGAAACCTTTCTATCATTAATTACCATGTATGCATAATTCTTCATCCGCACAAGACTCATGAATGACTTAGGGTATGGTCAAGTGTCAAAATCATAATTGGTCACTCAAGTTAGTATTGATATGTGTAGGAAATCATTGGGAACTCTTTTTCCAATTTTTCCACTACCATGGTTTAAGATTTCATCGCATCTCATTTCTTGAGTAAATCTCCTCAAAAACTTAGGGTGAATGATCCCATCTTGACCACACAATCGTCTTCGTGGACTTCATGTCGTATCTAATGACATTTTCGACATTTCGTGGCTATGGACTCGTAAGTCCTAATCAATACATGGTCATCCATCCACAAGATGTCTTTGGTGTCTCAAGTCAAAGGACCACATACACAACCGTGACACGAATCACCCTAATTGATAATTAGGTATAATACCATTCAGGGATTTATATGAATAAATTAGTGGACTCTTTCTCCAAAGATCACCTACTATCTATATGTAGTGTCTCCACACTAATGATAACAAGATTAGCCATACTCATTAGATGAGTCGGATCAAATAGTACTATTCTTTCCAGATAATTTAATATCCTTCTCGAATATCCCATAAATAAGAATGTTGTTGAAATATGTTTAAAGACAAGTGATCCCTGTAATATCATCTCATCATTATTCACTTAGTCATTGTATATACTCATGGACTTCATTACAAACATCACATAAGAATGACAATGAATACATTTAACTTCAATGAACATAAATAAGATACATGGTAGTGTGATTAGTTTATAGGCCATATTATATCCATTAACTATGACCTGACATGTGATGTAGTTTGGTAGCTCTCAATCTTGATCAAAGAATATTGGACGATGAGCGATCAATCAAGCATATTTCTTGAAATTAAAATTCAAACTCATTCAAAATGATAAATTTGAAACAAAACTTCTTTATTTCTTCTAGTTTTTGTCCCTATTACCTTTCATTCACAACCTATCACATGAAATTTTTGTCATTTAGATCCTCATTGTGTCCTCTTTAGCAACATATCGCTTGAAATTAAAATTACAACACATTAAAAATGATAAATTTGCATTAGAACTTCTTTATCTTCTTCTAGTTTTTGTCCCTATTGTCCTTTGTTCACAACCTATCATCATGAAACTCACAAAGATATGATTCACTAATTAATACTTGTTTGACCTTGAAAATGATAAAATATCAATTATGCATAAAATTAACTAGAATTTGGAGCAAATTCAGCTTGTGAGCAATATGACATGATGACATGCAATATGCAAGCATTTCATTAAAACATGATAACATGAATAATAAGAATATGAATAATGCCTAAAAACCATTCAAACGTAATGACTTATACATGCAAATTCATGTAATCACCTTCTCTGTGAAGCTGAAATTTTAGCTTTACCTTGAAAAAAATCTTTGCATGTGAGTCATTTTTCTAAGTCTATCTCTAAAGTTTGATAGTTTCCCCTCATTCTCAAGGATGTTTCTGTTGGCCATCCTAACACTTAGAAGGGTTTTCGCATATAATTTTTCTCTACTGAAAATGTGTGGTTTCCTTTTATAACACTTTCTTTGGATCTACTCACTACTACTCTTCAACTTCAGATGCTCAACCATGTTCCCACTATCGATCTTAGCTTACTACATCATGAGAAAATCAATTACAAGGGAATACAAACACAAATTTTAGGTCCCTCTAAACCTACATCTTTCATCAAAATTGCAATACCTCCTTAGACATTTCCACTTGAGCCATCATGATTATCACTAAGAGTTTTATACATTCATGTGGCCCTTATTAAAGGTAAAATGATCTTGCACCATAACTAAAGGTTTTTTCCCCAAGGCCATCTTTCTTCATCTTTCTCTGCCTTCATCGATTTCCAGGAACTAGCTTAAGGCATTTCAATTACGTACTTGATAACATGCATATTTAACTTAAATTCTTATCTTATTTAACTCATATTCATGCTTATTTTATGTGATTATGATGGATGTTATCATAGTTTTTATGAATTTTCTCCATTGGTATGCCATTCTACTAAAGTTCATATTTATGCATAATTTAGGGTTAATTATGTGCCTTATTGATGATTAATCTTATGCAAGGTTAAATTAATAGAAATTAATTACTTTCCCTGATTTACTTTGACTTTAGAAGATGATTAAAAGGATTACTTCCAAGAAAAGAATGATTGGATGATTAAAAAAAGAATTATTAATGAATGATTTAGTATTATTTTCAATCCATCCCATTTTCTTGTTTGAATTTATATTTTTTAGATGGTATAATATTAAAGATGAAGAAATTTGTGATCCAATGGAGAAAATTTGAGTTTAAAAGGAGTTCTATTTTAAAAGATATTGATTTCTGAATTTTATAGATTTTTTCAGAATTTATTTTGATTTTTCTACAGATTTATTTCTCTTTAAAAAAAGGCAAAAATGGGGTTTATTATCGTGCGGGACCCGCGAGGGTGCGACGTGGCACGCAAGGCCACGTGGCAGAGCCACGTGAGCTCATGCGAGCGCCTGCGTGGCGCGGAGGTGGCGCAGACGTGTGGCAAGGCCACATGAGTCCATGCGGACGCCCGGATGGCGCCTCGTGGCATGAGGGGGGGCTGGCAGGTGAAGGGCGCATGAGTTAGTGGGCCCTGGTTAAAGTATTTGGGCAGTAACGCATTTGCGTATTGTCATCCCAAATTATATACACGATTTTTCCCCCTATTTCTTCCGTGTGGGACTATGTTCCACTTAATATTCTAAGTTTTGCAGGTGATGTGGCAAGGCATGGTATGTCGGATGCGATCGCGATGATTCAAGAGCGTTGATCGAGTGGATTCCGGTCCACCCGACTATCATCATAACACGTGCCCAAAATGGAGAATAAGTAGAATCCGACGATCGCGAATCTGTCGCACCATCAGCGAAATAAAGTGTGCCATGTGGCTTCATCGGACGGTCGAGATTCATCGCGAATTTGGTGCATTGAGAGGAGAGATGTGGACGCATCGCGATGCTACAATCCAGATCGAACGGGCGAAAAATTGGGACATCGTGGGATCGTGGCCCACAACCATCGTGAAATCGTGGCCATCAATCCGTCTTCTCCGAATCAAACGGCCCACGATTTTTGCACGAATCTTCTTATAAATACCGATGTTCTTCTTCTTCTAAGTAACTTTTGATCGAATAGTGAAGAAATTAAGCAATTTTGAAGGAAGATCTTAAGTTCTTCATGATCATCTGCTTCCTAGAGTCAAATTTTGCAGCCATTGAAGCATGATAATCACAAATTGATTGCAAGAAAACGATCGTAATCCCCCCTTGAATGCCGAACATATGTCAAAGACGAAACCGGGAAATACTCTTCAATCCGCATGAATTGAAGACAAATCATCGCGTCAATCAGGTTAGTAGTGTGATTCTTTTGTAATCCTTGCAATTTATGTAGTTTAGATTAGAATTAGGTAGGTAATTAGAGTGTAGAAATAGTTAAATTCATCTTTTTGCCCAATTTTAGTGACGGATTTTTGTTCATTTTCAAATACGGATATCTCTTTGATCTTAAATCCAAATCACTTGATTTTTGTTTCATTGGATTTCTTGTTTCATCAGCTTTCCGTGGATAGCAAAAATCATCAAATTCCATAATCATTTGACTCCTCAATTTAACATTTGATTTTTAGAAAGTCAACTATTGGTCAAAGTCAATGCTTTGACATTGACTTTTGACTTTTCTTCTAAAAATCTGTTTTCCAAAGTCTTAAAATATATTATCTCATATATTTAGATCATTTCTATTGATTATATATCATTATCATTTCTTTAGAACCCTAATCAAACCTAAGTTTGACCAAGTCAACTCTGCGATAAAAGTCAACTATGTTCTCTATGAATCGACCTGATACTTGCACTATACTTGATTTTATATCTTTTTCATTGTGAGTTCAGAATTATAAATTTTGTTTGACCGACGTTTTTGTGTTTTAAAGACCGCATAAAACGCTTCTCAATACTCACGATCCACAATGAATAGCACAATTGGGGTATTGTTTTCATGGAATATGGGAACTTATGGATGCTAAAACTGTAAATTTTAAGATGAGTAAATAAAATCAAGTATTTTCCTGATGCAAATCTTAGTTGAAAAGGGTTGTTTAGTGACTTGAGGATGCACCCACTTTAACAATGCCAATCACTCAAAAAAATTTCGATTGTGGCATGATTAATTTTTTAAGTTTAGTCTCTATCTTGGTAAGCTAGGGCTGGATGATAACCCAACTTGACATCAACAATGCGTTTTTGTATGATGATCTTAAGGATTACGCGTTATGATGCAACATCCTTGGTTTGTTTCTTAGAGGCAATCTAATAAATTTTCTAGGTTCAACTAAGAAATCAACACTCGCTTGATAAAAGATTTTTTAGTTGTAGAGTCAGTTTCTACATAAACCTAGTCATGTCAACTTGAATGGTGCCTTTGATTCCTTTCTTTTTGCAAGAACACTCAAGGTTGGGCATCAATGGTTATGGTGATGTACGTCATAGTGGTGATAGGACTTTCAACTTTGACTCGATCCTCTACACTCTAGACAAAGAATTTCAATAAGACAGCATACACAGCATCGCGCCACTACTAAATTTTGCACACTAACAGATGATATATAATTTGGCATGATGCCCCCATCTTGTTTAGTCCAAGTCTTTAAATCCATGAGGAATTCTCACTCTAACTCTTTCTCCATTAAATTGAAGGTACTTAAATTTCCTTTGATACTTCCTAAAGAGCAGCTGCCAGTTGTACTCTTGGCCAAGGCTCTGGAATGCCTTTCATATACTCCTTACCATGTCCTCATTTGGTTTTACCCTGAGTTCTTCCAAATCTGCAAAAACCTGACATTTTTCGATCAGATCAATCTAAAAAATGAACGAGAGACAGAGAGAGAGAGAGTAACAGAGAGAGGGAGGGGGAGTGAGAGAGAATGTGTGACAACCAGAATGCAGACCAAGAAAAAAGGTGGCAGGGAGGAGTCAGAGTCATTAAGAGAACTATATATATGCGCATAGAGAGCGGATCTCATAGCTCTCTCTTGCAAGACATATGGAGAACAATATAGGGAGAGAAAAACATAGCGAGAGAGAGTATTCGAGAGAGTAATTATATATAGACAGTGAAAGAGATATAGAGAGCAATATATACATGTACATATATATATATATATATATTGCTCTCTCTATGACTCCCTATAGAGATTCATGCACATGCATACACACATACAGACATATATGGAGAGAGAGAGAGAGAGGGCTACACAGAGATGGGTGAGGGCAGGAGAGTAGTAGACTGACACATCAAGTGAGTTAGAGAGAGATACAAGAAGAGAAGGATGTAAAGGTGGGACTCAATTACCTCTAAGATCTTGGCCATCAAATGGTGGTGCTCATACAAGAAGATCATTCGAGAGAAAAGTTGTCCAGAGATAGAGCAAGAATGGGTCTCGAGCAATCTATACCAGACATCTTCTGCCTCATCCACCCTTCCCTCGAGATCCAATGCCAACAAAGACAAATCATGAGTTCCCATTGTCATCACTTGCCCTTTGCTCAGTAGTCACTTCACCACCTACATCAAAAATTACTTTCATTAATCTCAATAATCTAAAATCTTGTTTACGCCAAAAAGATTTTAGTGGAAAGAAACTCACCAAAGGAAAAAAGTTTCAGTAATGGATGCATTGTGCACATGAATCTCAAATAGAATCAGTAAAATAAGAGGTGAATTGTGCATAAGAATCCAAAAGGGATCAGTAAAATAGGAGATGACTTATGCATAAGAATCCCAAATGGATTCATTATAATAAGAGATGAATTATGCACAAAAATCCCAAATAGATTCAGTAAAATAAGAGATGAATTATGCAGAAGAATCCCAAATGGATTCATTATAATAAGAGATGAATTATGCACAAAAATCCCAAGTAGATTCAGTAAAATAAGAGATGAATTATGCAGAAGAATCCCAAATGGATTCATTATAATAAGAGATGAATTATGCACAAAAATCCCAAATAGATTCAGTAAAATAAGAGATGAATTATGAAGAAGAATCCCAAATGGATTCATTATAATAAGAGATGAATTATGCACAAAAGTCCCATATAGATTCAGTAAATAAGAGATAAATTTTGCATAAGAATCTCGAACAGATTCAGTAAAACAAGAGATAAATTTTGCATAAGAATCTTAAACAGATTCAATAAAACAAGAGATATATTTTGCATAAGAATCTCAAACAGATTCAGTAGAATCTGCGATATCAGATTGTGGTTAATATATAGAAATCAATTTCTTACTTGTATTATCAGCAGCCGCTGATTCCTCCTACATAAAATCTCCAACCCTTTTGCTGCTGCAATCAGGGGAAATTCAGTCTGAAAGGCTGTCCATTTATCTGAGTCTTCATAGACAGCTTCTTTTTCATTTGGAAGTTGTGAGGCCTGATTGACAAACTTTGGTAAGTTACCTCCTTTGACGTAAGTCAAATATAAGTGAAGAAGGATAATGATCTGATGGCACAAAATGTGGAAATTTTGAAACACAATAAGTCCTTTTTTCTCTCCACATACTTCAAAAGGATTTCATCAATAGAACCCAATTAAATCGGCATTTGTTTTTGCCCTTCCAACTGTTACTAATTTTGTTTGTTCTTTTTTATCATTACACATGTAACAGGGTTTTCACCTTCAAAACATAAGTAAATTCATAGCTCCTATTGTATGATCTTCTTTCTCCCTCTACATACACAAATGTGTTTCATTTTCTGAAAGTAATGGAATTTGTAGCTCTTTTCTTTCTCTACATACATGAAATGTATGTACCTTATCCTGGAAAAGAAAGAATAGTAAATTTATCTTCTAAATGTACTTGAATTATTTGCTCCTTTCTCCATCCACAAAAACTAAGTGGGTTTCTCCCAAATTAGTAAAACTTTGTTTCTCCCAAAATCAAGAAATTCAGAAGACATGAACATCGAAAAAGAACAGACAAATGAAATCTAAGGATAATGCTAATAAACATTATCGCTCTCAGCAAACAATCGTTTATCTCTCCCTCTCTCTCAGCACATAATCTTTTCTCTCCCCACCCCCCCTCTTTCTCTCTCTAAGACACACTCTTCAAGATCAACTGGACTTCTAAATATCAGCAATTGGGATTTGTATGATAAGGTCTAGTCACTAAATTTACCATCATT
The DNA here is from genome assembly GCA_024174645.1 of Lemna minuta. Classification (NCBI taxonomy): domain Eukaryota; kingdom Viridiplantae; phylum Streptophyta; class Magnoliopsida; order Alismatales; family Araceae; genus Lemna; species Lemna minuta. The sequence continues at coordinate 6,486,961 of CM044119.1, read as the reverse complement.
CCTCCAAATTAATAGAGATATACAGAAGATTAAACTGCACTTCAACACAACTAAGTGGGGAAAAAAATATAGTACACTCACTAAATTTGAACAAGATTGAGAGATTTCTGCCTAATGAGTTTACTCACTAAATTTACCATCCTACCTCCTTTATTTAATTGAGAGTTTCAGAAAATTAAACTGCATTTCAACAGCTAAATAACAGAAAATAATGTACACCAGGATCAAAAACTCATAATTCGAACAAGATCAAAAGCTTTCTGCCCGGAAAACTGACCCGCTAAGTCTACCATCCAATCTCCTAATTGATTGAGGAGTACAGAAGATTAAGCCACATTCCAATGACTAAATAATATAAAATCAAGTATAGAAGAATTTAAAACTCATAATGCGAACAAGACCAAGAGCTTTCTGCCAAGAAATATTACTCAGTGATTCTACCATCGTTTCACCTAATTAATTGAGATATGCAGAAGACTACACTTCATTTCAGTAACTAAATTGAAGACAATAAAAAAATTATTAGAATAATACGCACAAGATCCGAAAAATATTAAGAGCTTTCTGCTCACTAAATTTACCATCTTTCCTCCTAATTAATCAAAATAAGAGAAGACTAAACTGGATGTTCAATGACTAAATGGTAGAAAAATGAAGATTAAGAGCTTTCTGCCCAGAAAGTTTACTCGCTAAATATACCATCATTCCTCCCAATTAACTGAGATGTGCAGAAGATTACTATGCATTTTCCCCAACTAATAGGAGAAAATAAAGTTTATCAGGATCAAGAGATCACAATTCGAACAATACTAAAGCTTTCTGCCCAGAAAGGTTACTCACTAACTTTACCATCATTCTTCCCAATTAATTGAGATATGCAGAAGATTACACTGCATTTTCAACGACTAATTAGGAGAAAATAAAGTTTATCAGGATCAGGAGCTTAAAATTCGAACAATGCTAAGGGCTTTCTGCCCAGAAAGTTTTCTCACTAAATTTACTATCATTCCTCCAAACTTATTGAGATAAGCAGAATATTAAACTGCATTCCAGCTAATAATGGACAGAAAATAAAGTATATCAGGATTATAAAACTCACAATTAGAACAAGACTAAGGGCTTTCTGCCCAGACCCGGCCGGATCTCTCCTCATCCACAGATGATGATCCTTATTCCCTGTATTCTCTCTTTTCTCTCCTGCTATATTTATCTTCACTAAAAATATCATTTTTTAATTGAAAAAGAAACTCGGAAACACAATACAGTGATGGGCTTGATGGAGACGCTCCAGCTCATCAGGGGGGCGACGACGTCCTACTGCCATTTCCGCAAACACTTTGCGGTGCTTTTCTGTTTCAGGTTGTTAGAGTTTAATCAGGAGCGTTGGATGCAGGAGTTAAGACGGCCACGATACGGCCACGTCACGGGCGACGGAGACGACTTGCAGAGGTCGTTGAAACGGCTCGCTCTTTCTCTCTCCTCATGCTATTGGACGGAGTGTTTATAAAACACTCCTTAGTGTTCGACGAAATGTATCGCGCGCTCGGCAAGTAATTTTGTCGATCGGAATCAAAGTAGTTATTTGTTCAATTCCTCAGTCTCGATCTCTCTTCCCTCTACGATCTCGTCGGAGAGAATCCGACAACTTAGTACACATTTTTCTCCCAACAGGGCTGACTTGATCTCCTTGGCGCAGAAATTGCCGGCGCCATACTTCCGGCGGCGTATTTGAAGAACTCGTTGAGGCAAAAGAGCTTACAATGCTTCTGCAAGTGGACATGGAGATAAAATAGAAGGTTTGCCCGGAACGGGATTTGAGGAGAGGTGGGTTAGCGCCAAGATCCTCCCTTTTGGCCCGAATCTCGAACGCTCGAGTTTTACGTTTGGCATCTGAAAGGCTATCCGATCAGACCGACAAGATCATCATCTAAATTTTGTAGATCCTGCACGATCAGAGTCGATCGCTGAACTAATGTCAATCATGATCGGATCGCTACAGGCTGATCATCAGATCACCGTACAGAGAGAGAGAGATTATGCTTGTATATCAAAATATGATCTTATAGGTGATTTCGCTGATCAGATTGTTGAAAAAAAAAGATTGTATCAGTGATTGTGCAGATCAGATTGCCAATCACGATTAGGTTGTTGATCCAACATGACCATCTTAGAACTTGATCGTTAATAAAATCAATCAGAGGTTATATGATGGCTCAAAGGATCTCCTGAATCAATCATTCCGATGTCATTCATCACAGTGATCTGATAGTGATCGTCGTTCCCAACGTTTTCCCTAATATCCTTTTTTTCAAAATTAAAAACCAAAGCTCTTCACCCTTGCTCTTGATAAAGATTCCCCCTGTTGCTTTCACCATCGCGACATTCATATTCTTCTTCTTGTAACTTCAAAGACTCACCTCTATATAGAGAGGGTAGCGTCTCCTCTCAATTCACAGTATATGCTTATAGCAGCACCCGGGAAGAAGACGATAAAACCCACCAGCGCAGCGGGCATTGAGCAATCGCAGCTGCTTGGATTTTGGGTACTCGGACTGCAATCCAAGATTAGAGGAAACTCCAATTCTCTAGAAATTCATTTTAAACTTAACTAAAACATGGGCCTCATAAAATCCAATTATATGAACTAGTTTGTCCATCGCGATGAGCAGAAGACTCCAGTCTTGTTGTTTCCCTTTCACCTGCCATTTGGCAACCGTGATTGAAATTCGATTCTGATCAAGTGGTTTATTGAATCAAATCCTTGATCATGATTCCAAAAGTCAGGTTGCGTTACGATCGTCGATCAAGTCGAAGATCATCGGTCAAATCAATGAATGTCTATCGCATGCTTGATTTCAGTCAAACTGCATTCTACGGCCATGGCAGCGGCGGCGGCGATGGCAGTTACGACGGCAGCAGTAAAGATCGCCGTCATTTCTTAAAAATCTTAGAACTTCTATTATTATTTTTACCACCCGAACAAGATCAGGTAATGTCGGATTCAATCGTCGACTTATCTGATCTCGTTCACGATTTTCAAAACAAGGGTTAATTTGATTTTTATTTTTGTCCATCAAAATCGTTTGATCATGATCGCTGAACCTAACAATTTGATTATTTGCGTATATTTCCAATGTTACTATCAAGAAGTGCCTGAACTTGCACCAAAGTTGTCATCGTCTTCACCGTCAAAAACCCTAGACGACTCTCCCCCTTCAGAAAAGGCCAATAATGGCCTAGACACAGCATGAACCTTCCCCTTTTGGCGAACTCCATCAACCCCTCTCACATCTCCATGTTCCTCTTCAGAGAGCTCCCCATCATCGCTCATGCGGCTCATCCTCTGAAATATCATAGCCCTGCAACAGCAAAGAAGAAGACCAACCAGCAAGACGAACAAGTACAAAGATACCCACACGTAGAAAGTCCATTTCCAGCTATAAGCCAGATCCTTCCCCCTCGGAAGCTTCGAATTGACGTGGACCTCCACAGAGTAAATCTCAGGAATATCCCTGGTCCCTGCCCTAGGTTTTACAGTGACTCTCATCCCTTCCGTTCTAGGGTTTCTCTCTCTATACTCCATCGTTGAAAGTATAATCTTCTGAGCCTGGCTCACTACCCTAAAGGGAAAGCTCTTGAACCTGAGCATGCATGGTTGGGATGACGACATCAGCACAGTCCCATTTGATGACGTCAGCAGAATTTCTACTTGGAAGACGCCGAGATGGAGATTGAAAGGAGACTCCGGGAGGAGCATGGTGAGGGAGACCTTGAAGGTGTGGGCCATGGGAATAGAGAGGGACACTGATGCGCTCGGATGGCTTTCCGTGTAGTCGAGGTAGAGAGGTTGACGTAAGCAGAAGGGCTCCTCCCGCCATAGCCAGAGAAGTCCGGAGCTGAGCGTCAGCGCCGCGACCATGATGGCGGAGAGGAGGAGGCAGACGTGGACGGAGGAGGAGAGAAGATTGAGCGAATCGTTTACAGATTTGGACTCCATTGTTAGGATTTATTTTGGGTTTAGGGTTTCCTATATGAATCCGCATGGAGCAGCTCTGAAGAGAATAGACACGTGGCAATCTAGGTCCTCCGTAACGAACACGTAGCTAGAGGGTAGTTTCATGGCCGTCGTCTACAAAAAATCTACTGCTTTATGTTCATTTAGGATTTTAGGGTTGGATGCTATTCCATTTTCTTTAGAGGCAACGATGTATGAGGATGATGATACATATCATATTAATTGATAATGATGTATGACGATGATAATACATATTATAAATATGTGAATGATACCTTCTAACATAATACTAAATTAGTGATTAGCATAATACTCAAATTTTTTTATGTGATGATTGTATGATGATAGTGATGAAGTCCAATGATGATGACAGATGTTATCAATGATCTGGATGATGATGATACATGTTACCAACGATATCTGATGATGATATAGGTTTCTGTTGTTGCTGTTGATGATAATGATGCTGCTTCAATTGATAATATTAAATGCTGATATTAATGCTAATGAAGGAGATAAGAACGATTGTGATGATGATAAATGATGATGATGAACAGTGAAGAGTAAGAAATTAATAGAGATAGAGGAGAGAGATTGAGAAAGAAATTGCAAGAGGGATTGATAAAGAGGGCTTAAAGAGATAGAGTAGGAAATTGATAGTGAGATTGAGGGATGAATTGGGAGGAGGGATTGAAAGGAGATTGGTGGAAGAAAACATGACTTTAATCTTATAAAATTTTCAGCTTCTTTTAGAACAGTTAGAACCTTTGGAACCTGCTCTATCGCCTTCTTTGTCATCGTGAACCCATCGATAACTCATCCCTCAGATCATACCTCACCATTTTTTGGATTATGTGAGAAGGATGAGTGCCTATGGGCAGGATAATGCCATGTTCTTGGAGGAGGGCCTTGAGGAGAAGCCTACATGCCCCTTTCTTATGTCTTCCACACTCTCAATGATTTTTTTTTCTTTTTTATTTATGCAGATTCAAGTCAAATAGATGGGAGCCTTATACTCTCAATCAAGTAACAAAGAAAATCAAAATGGAATCAGAAAATATATAATTATACAAAAATTAATACACACATAGTAGAGAAACATCACTTTCATTACATCTCTGTCATGCTCGGACATTCAATATTTCTCATTCATCAAAATGAGGTTAGAAACCAGACATTAAGCTATATGCCTAGTGAAAGAACATAAAATTATTGGATCTTAATGTTATGATCATGAAACACGAGAGGAAAAAAGGTAGAGAAATACAAAGAGAGATGGATTGAGAAGTATCTTCGAAGATCGAAAGAAGAGATTGTGATCAAGAAATTGATAGCGATATTAGGATAAGGATATAAATATAGTTCGAAGATGTCGGAATTGATAATTACATACAATGTTGAGGATTATTTTTCATGAAAAACATTTAGAGTGGACCCTGGCATGCTGCTAGTAGATGTTTCAAAGATTTCTAATTTAGTATTTAAATGGGTATGGTTATGTGTGGATCTATGAAAAGGAGATGTTTTGAGGGGCTGGCACAACCATGCTTACCATGTTGGGAGTATCATTTCTTAGTCTATGTGGATGATATTTTGAGCACTAGATGAGATTGCAAAAGACTATATATTTGCATTATTTCCTCACTATTTGAGATCTAGGAAAACATTGATATTTCTAGGGGATTGAGTGTGTGTATGCTACATCTCTTGAGAAAATCACCATGTGTGTTTTAGGCCAGAAATATCAGCGATTGACTCCAAAAAAAAGTTGGCCTATTCAAGCCTAATGATTACTATAATCTCTCTCTCTCTCTCTCTCTCTCTCTCTCTCTCTCTCTCTCTCTCTCTCTCTCTCTCTCTCTCTCTCTCTCTCTCTCTCTCTCTCTTATATAAGATATCTGCCTCCCTTTAGAAGCATTAAATGTATCTCCCTTTAGAGTTGACCTTGATTCACCACATTGATAAAACATGTTAGTTAATTTACTGAATTAAGCATATATTTGAAATTTAAGCTCAAGCATGTGGAAAGGTGGAAGTAGATAACGGGCCAAGTGGGCCCATGAGCCTACGAAGTATATATCAAAAATTTCTAATGTTTGAAATTCATAATCACATACCACTAAAATATAGAGTCCAAGTTGAAATGTAGCTTCATATAGAAATTTCCAAACCCTTGAGTTATTTTATCAATAGATTATGCTCTTGACACCATACGTCCATGTTTTAGTATGCAAGTTAGGTACAATTGACATGTTGGAACAGTTTATTCTATTACTCCAATCAATCTAGGCTAAAAAAAGCTCAAAAGTTTCAACAAATCAAGAATGACAAAGAACGTTTCACATGAAATGTTAATAGTAATTTAATTGGCATAAGATGGTTATAAAGCATAAATTTTTAGGCTTCATATAAGACATGATTTACTTAGAAATCTTAATGACAGAGACCAATGAAATTTCTAAATTTTTCAAAAATTAGAAAGAAGGATCAATCTATCAGATATTTGAATAAAAAATCATGAATTGAATTTTTGATATGAGAAATCATCCGGCGGGCTTTTTGATGAAGACCTAAAAAGGATAAATTTTGACATCATATAATTAAAAATATAAACCGGGAAAAGTATTATGCTGAAGTCATGACACTTTGGGAGTCATTTTTTCACCTTTCTCCATCAAACTTGACGCTTTTATCACAAAACTGCCTCTCTTTTTGGTTTTGGCATGCAGAAATCCCAAGAATTTGTGCATTTACCGAACTTGGCTTGCATTCATCGCAAGCCTTCATGCCCTCAAAGGTGACTTGACATCAATGCAATGATACATACTATCTTAAAGTTTGATTTAATGCAACATTAAATTTTTGGAATTTGAATACACAAACTAGATCTCATACCACTTTTTAGATAGATGTACATGTGATATAAATGAGATACTTCTATTTAATAAACTAGGAAAACAAAGAAACAAAGAATCTCTTATTTCTAATAAACTATCATCTATTCTTCAATTTAAACACTATCTATCAAGGTCACTCCTCTATACTCCTCTTTGAGATCAATTGCTAATCTCCAAAGGGTTTTCTTTTAAACATTTAACCACTCTTTATTGAATGAGAAAAATTATGTTTCACTGGTGTGATGAGGGTCTTCAAATTTTTTAAATTAGTAGAATATGATCACATTAACCACTAGAACAGTTTGAAATTAGATGATCCTTCAATTACCATGTCCATCCTTTTTCGCATCATGTGATGTTTAATTAGATCTTTATCTATGATCTCTTTATCAATATATTTCTTAGAAAAACAGTGATATATCAATTTTCCTTGGCATTACTTTATTATAAATGTTTGTCATTTGATCAAGAAAGTACTTTACTTTCTTTAAATATTATCTTTACTATTTATAAACCGGTTCCTGTACAAATTCGTGATTCTTTCTCATTAATTTTTAGAAATTGATGGAGTATAAAAAAACATGCATCAAGAAGTATCTAATCTTAGAGAAAAAATATTTGCTTAAAGAAGAAAAATAGTTTTTTTTTCTTTGCTTGTGAATGATGGGAGAAACCAATAAATGCTTTGCTAAATGGAAATATGATGAACATGTGCTCTCTTCCTATAAATGGTAATCACAAAATCATTGTTTTATCTAGGGTTTAAAACTTGGCTGTTAAATTGTTGTTGAAATAATTCTTTTTTTTTTCTTTTTTTTATCATTCAAAAAAAATAATTCATTTGTTTTGCTAAATAAATGTCTCATGTAGCAACAATCAACTCTGATGTAGTAGAAAATAGGGAATGGTAACCTGATTGACTGACGAGATCATGGCCGAAAATTGGTTGGTTGATGGATTCAATCAATTTGTCAATGGAGATCATGATCAGATCAATTTCAGCTATCAGATTGCCGTTAATCAAGGTCGCAATTAATCATAGAACCTCGATCGATCAGAAGTTCGATGATCGCTGATCAGATAATCATAGAACCTGATCGGATGTTCTGCATCGATCATGCAAGATCATAGTTATCATCTCGGCCATAAAGGGCACGGATAAATGACGTTTTTTCCTTTCGACAAAACGGACGGTCAAGATGTACGGTAGCAGCTGAAACCTAGAATGATCTGGATAGATACGTGTTGGCTTTATCTTCCCCAGGACCATCCAATCGGTAGAATTTATTCATGTGACTGCATATTCAGCCAGGTGTCATCGTTTAGGGTTGCAACTTGCATGCAAGCAATCGCTTTCAAGCAAGTATCAAAGGCCAGAGACCAGTAATGATGCATTTTTTTGTTTTTTTGCCCTTTAAGCAGACAAATCCGAGCTGACTTTCCACTATCTGCTGGATATGGCGATCAAAAGATCGCCTCATCAATTGCACCGCCTCTCTCTCTCTCTCTCTCTCTCTCTCCCTCTCCCTCTTTATTGGCGTGAAATTCTTCATAACGGTGCATAATCCCCAAGGATGGTATAGTAATTTCATGGGTCTTGATCTTCTGCTTTAAGAAATACATGTAGAGATAGAGAGAGAAAGCTTAGCCGCAAAGGCACATTATTGATAATGGTAGATAAAGCACTAGGGCTGTGTAGTAATTTCATGGGTTTGGTATGGGTTTCAGGTTTTATGCTTCAAAAGGACTGTTAGAGATAGAAAGAGAAAGTGCCGCTACAAAGGCAAGTCGGTGGAGCACTCTGGCTATCCGGAGAACAGTTCTAGAGAGATAATAGCAGCATGGCGTCTGATCAAAAGGATTCTGAAGTGATGAAGACGATGATGGTGATGGAAGATGACTGTTCATATCCTATACAAAATCAAAATGGGGAAGAAGAAGAGAACAATTTATCTCTGCAAGTTGGTGTGGAAGATGATGATGTGATCATGGCCGAGATAGAAACAGATCTAATGTTCGATGAAGCATTTCCCTCTCTACCGGATTTCCCATCTCTCTCCTCTCCATCTAATGCCGCGTACCCATCTTCTTCTTCCTCTTCCAACTCCTCTTCCTCATCGCAATCTTCTGCAACATGGGCTCCGAACAGACATGAAGAACATCATCATGATCATGATCATCATTATGATCATCGAGATCAGCATGCAGATGGGCAAGCATCATCATCCACCATCATAGGGGATTACCAGGTTGAAGGCATGGATCTTCTGGGGGAATCATGGGATCCTTTCTCTCTCTTCCCTGATGAAGGAGGAACCGAAGAACCCATTTTTCTAGAGAGAGACAATCTCATTCTGCAGAATCAGATGCTCGCCCTAGAAGAAGATAAAGAAGAAGGTGATTGCACCTCACAAGAGCTAGCTTCTGTCTTCTTGGAGTGGCTAAAGAACAACAAGGAAACCATTTCTCCTGAAGATCTGAGGAGCATCAAGCTAAAAAGAGCCACCATTGAAACCGCAGCTAGAACCCTAGGAGGAGGAAAAGAAGGAATGAAGAAGCTTCTTCAACTGATCCTCACGTGGGTTCAGAACAACCATCTCCAGAAGAAAAGATCTCGCCTTTCTCTCTCCACACCAGATCCATTCAACTTTGAAGAAGACCCAGAAATCTCCTACCTTTACGACCAATCCCAGAGCTTCCTTGCATATCAAGCACCACCTCTCTCTTCCTTCTCAACGTTGGGCTCCTCTGCAACAAAGGAAGCAAGGAAGAAGAGAATGGCGAGACAGAGGCGCTACTCTTCCCTCCACCATAGCCAAAACCTTCAGAGAACCCAGCAACCGAGTCCTTCTCTTCCAGGAGAAAGGGCTTTTCGGTCATTTCCCTCTTCTTCCTCTCAACAGCTGGTGGTCAACGGAGGAGCAACTGCCACGATAATGTCCCACCAAGATAATCGACAGGTAGCCATTTTTTGTCTCTCTCACCATTTTAGCCTAGTTTCTACAGCCTAATTTCTCTCTCTAACCAGGAGTGGAGATCGGAGAAGAATCTGAGGTTCCTCTTGCAGAAAGTGCTCAAGCAGAGTGATGTGGGCAGTTTGGGGAGGATCGTTTTGCCTAAGGTTCTAGGATTTTTATTCTAGATTTTGGAAGATCTTCTTTACATTATCTGCTGCTACAATGGTTTTCTTTTTGGTGAATTTAGAAGGAAGCTGAAATGCATTTGCCTGAGCTAGAGACAAGAGATGGAATCACCTTGGTGATGGAGGATATTGTCACATCAAGAACTTGGAACATGAGATATAGGTGTCATTTTCTGTTAATTTTAAGAGAAATTTTAACCTAATCTGATCAGATTTTGTCTACTTCATAGGTTCTGGCCCAACAACAAGAGTAGAATGTACTTGCTGGAGAATACGGGTAAGATCTGGCTTGTTCATGAAGATTTTGGTCTTAATGAAAATCTTTTCTCCAATTTTATCATGATGGATCGATTGATCTCTTTTTTCAATTTTGTTCTGATATATTGAAGCAATCGGAATTTTCTTGTGGATTGAAGTAAATGAGCTATTTCTGTCAATAGTTTATGGAGAAATAGTTGAAGAAATGGAACTATTTCTTCTCATGCATTGAAGAAATTGAAATCTGTTCCCCAGTTTGGTTCCAATGGATTGAATAAATCAAATCCTTCTCCCGATTTTTCTCTGATTTATTGAAGGTATTGAATTCTATAAGAAATCACCTCTTTTTGTAGGGGATTTTGTGCGATCTAATGGGCTTCAAGAAGGAGATTTCATTGTGATCTACTCGGACATTAAGTGCGGAAAATATGTATGCCATCCATCATTTTTTTTCTCCTCTCCCCTGATTTTTTAAATTTTTCATTCAATTAAATCCTCGTTTACTTATGTGAACTAAGGATTTTTTCAATGCTTTTACCAAAAATTCCTAATTCTTCTAATTTTGCATCTTAATGGTTTTTACTTTGCAAACAGATGATTAGAGGAGTGAAGGTGAGACAATCAACAGATATCATTTGTGTTGGAGAAGGATCAAGGGAAGGCTAATAAATCTCCATGGGGGCATTCTGAAGCCAATTTCATCCCCAATGCTGTAACTAATGATCATAGAAATCCCACTCATCTATGTAATCTCGAGCGCTTTCGATGACGATGACAGAATTTTGGCCCCTGTAAACCCTAAATTCTCAATGAAGAAGTGGTGTATTTTAATGGAGTTCATAGGGCTCTCAAAATGTATGGCACCCCATGAGCACTACAAGACATGGCCATCTGACTAGATCCAAGCATCTTGTTCATGCGGCCATGCCCGCTCATGAAGGATGCAACAGGTTGGTTGGATGACTAAGTCAAGCAATGGCGATGAGACTGTCCTATTGAACACTAGCTACCACCCTTGCCATGGAATATTTATTTAAACCCTTTTACGAGTACCAATTCCTCATGTCAAATGTGGTCTCCATGATTTTTATCGATCATTTCTCGATCTCTCACTATATTTTTTTTTCATATCTATCCATAAAAAAATTTTGCAATATTTTTTTTAACTTTTCAGTTTCCAATCTAAGTACTTTATTTCTCTACCTCAACTCATCTAACAGATTTTTGGTTTCTAGCTCATTTGATGCCATCTTGAATGTGCAATATCCGAGCAAGAAAGAAATTTATAAAAATTCTATTGCACTGCTCTATAGGCACTCAGATATATCTATTTAATGTGCTTTGTAAATTTTTAATTCACACGCTCATTATGTGGTATTTTTGTGCTGATATTGAAAATACCTATGATAGCTTTCGACCAATGTAAATTTTCACTTTAGCTGTCTGAAAATTCCTTCTCTATCCCTATCTTTGTCTCTCGCTCAATATCTTTACTAGTTTCCTTATAAATCTCAATCTTTAGTTTTCCCTTATCCATTTCTCAATCTTCATTATCCTTTTTCTAAATTTCTCAATATCTCCGGTAATTTCTTTATCAGTTCCTCTCTAATTAATTTCTTTATAAATTCCTCTCTCAGACTATCTTTAAATATCTCTCTCAATTTATTTCTTAGTCTCACTTCTCAATATACTTTAATAATCCTCTCTTATTCACTATTCTCTCACTCTCTCTATCCATTTCCTTATAAATATTTCTCAATCCCTCTATAAATCAATTTAATTAAAATATCTCTCAGTCTCTTTGTCCTTTTTTTCTCATTCTCAATCCCTCTGCAATTCCTTTCAAACTCTTCACTAATAATTTTTATTTATACCTCTATGTCATTTCTTTCTGTCTCAATCCCTTTTTCAATCTATTTTTCAATTATCTCAATTTCCTTCTCAATATCACTCTTATGAAATTCTTTCCAAATCCATATATTAGTCATTTATTAGTATCTCGCTTAATATTTCTATCAATTTATTTCTTGAAAACTCTCGTCTAATTTATTTCTCAATCCATCTATCAATATTCAAAATTATTTTTTTACAATCTTTGTATGGAATGTTATATTGAATTGTATTTTTTCTTCAGTTTTATTCACTTGAATGTACGATAATAGCATGATATTGTATGCTAACATGATGAATCAAATAGACAATCAATTAGAGGAGAAAATTGAAAGCTAAGGAGCATTAATAAATCTAGAAACAAAGTATCATTGGTTGAGAGTTTTTGGGTAGAGACTAAAATATAGAAGAGTAAATTTTTCATAGAGAACCCTTGATAAAACCTACTCAAGATGAGCACATGATAAACATAGGGAGGCATATAGGGATCTTTTTTGTGTCATACCATGAATATATGAAAGGAAAATCTTTGAGGGGAAGACAATAAAATTTATATATATATATCAATTCCTTTCCCCCATAAAGTATGTTGATAAGGAGTGCAATAAATCCTAGAGTCAATTAGGATGAAGAAGAATACAAATGTTTGAATAGAGTAAGAGGAAAGAGGGCAATAGGAGATAGAGATAATGGTCCCTAATAAGCCGAGTGCCCGATATGAGTATCGAACACTTTCCATTAAGGAAATTAAACATGATATATTTTAACAAGAAGAAGAACAACAACATTAGAAGGACATTGGGAGTTGCTCGTCATGAGCTCACTCCCAAAGCTCTGCTCATCGACCTTTCTCCCTTCAGATCAGCCTACCTCTTCGAAGTTCTTGAGCCTCATCACTGATCCACGCACGCTCCAAGTAGGTTATGCATCCCCAATATTGCATGATCCTAAAAGATAAAGAAATACACTTTGAGTTGAGTTTTTGGTTAACACCCAAGCTTTTCCACAATTTAGCACTGATTTACCAAAGAATCTTTCTCTTACCCACAAGGGTAAGTACAATTGGCAATGATTCCACGTAATGTATGAGGGTGGCTTCTAGTTATCCGTAATTCTTCCAAATAGAAAAAACTCAAGTGATATGTGAAGTAATAAAAAAGTACCTAAATTAAACATAAATAATCAAAGATAAATCAATGTAGATAAAAGTAAAGTTTAGACAAACTCCCTTGATTTGAATTGACTTTGAGTATGGTTGACCCTTTAATATGATTAACGTTGTCTTTGGTAATTGATATGATATTATATAGCCTAAAATCCTATCACACTTCCATATATATTGTCTTATATTCATTGAAATAAAATTTATTCATTTTCATTATTATACATTGTTTAAAATGAACTTCATGAGCATATATAATAAGTGAATTATGATAAGATCATAACATAGTGATCACTTCAAAGAATAATACTCTTTGATCGAACTCATATGATGAGTATAGATTATCTTGTCCCATTAGTGTGGAGACACGAAGGATAGAGAGTGGATGCTCTTTGGACAAAGAGTTCACTAAATTGATCCATATGAGCCCTTGAATGGTATTATATCGAACTATCAATTAAGTTTATTCATGTCACAATTATGTACGTAGTTGTTTGACTTGAGATAACAAAGATATCTTGCAGATTGATAACTTTGTTTAGATTATGACTAAACGAATCTCTTGCCATCAAATCTCTAAATTATGACAATATTTTGGATACAACACAAAATCTTTGAAGATGATTAATTGTGATCAAAGATGGGCTTGTCTGCTTGCGTTATTTGAAGAGAATCACTCAAGGAACCAAATGCAATGAAATCCTTTAGCCAAGGTACTATAGATATTAGAGAAAGAGTTCTTGATAATTTTCTCCATACATTAGTACTAACTTGAATGACCGATTAGGGTTTAACAGTTGACCATCCCGTAGGTCATTTATGAGTCTTGTGTAAATATAATAATCGATAACAGGAAGGTTTTGTAAGGGAGTTCCTATTAATCTCCATATCTCCCAAGGTATGTTGGGTTTTGAAGTTAATAAGCCTTCCAAAATTTTAATTAAAACATTGATGGCTATGAGATTAGCCATAATCATCATATGAGTTGGATCAAATAGTAATATTGTTTTCGGATAATTTAATGTCCTTCTCAAATATCTCGTGAATAGAAATGTTTAAAACATATGTTTAAAGACTATAGATTACCTTGTAATGATAGCATCATAATTCACTAAATCATTACATATGCTCATGGATTTTACTACAAACATCACACATAACAATGAATAAATTTTATTTTAATGAGCATAAACGAGATACATGAAAGTGTCATTGGCTTATATGTCAAATAATATCTATCACTAGAAATATCGAAGGAGTTCTTGATAATTTCCTCCACGCATCAATATTAACTTGAATGATCGATTAAGGTTTAACAGTTGACATGCCCTAAGTCATTTATGAGTGTCATGCAGACACGGTAATCAATGATGAGAATGTTCCATACAAAAGTTATTATATATTCCACATCTCCTAAAGTATGTGTTGTAGCTTAGCACCTCATGGGATGACAAATCAACTTGTCGATCCCTAATAAAGTAATATATATATATATATATATTAATATAGATAATTAATCAGATTAACAAATAAAGTGTTATCGGGTTTATGGAGTTATTGACTAGTGATATATATCAACTTAAAAGGGTCACAAACATAAGGTCTATGAATGTTAGTAGATATAGACATAATTCTAAGGATTTTTTTTAAAAATCTTCACATTCTAATTTCTATTAATAAGAAAAAAATTTGATCACAAATTAAGGTGCCTACGTAAGTTTTATAAGAATTCTCTCCTTTCTTCTCTTTCTCTCTTGGTCAAGACTATTGAAGAGGAGATACAAGCATCCGGCGATCTTGTGGATACCTCTAAGGGTGGACAGTTGAACAGCTTCAATAACTCTTTCAAGTAGACCCTATAAGTGTGTTTGCTCAAAGATCCTAGATGATAGGATTATAAGTTCATAGTGCCTTGATATTTTGAGCATCTAATCCAATGTATTCCACTATGTTTGTTGTTTTGATCAAAATTTTGGAAGGGCCTATCAACCTCGAATTTGAACATTATGAGACCCTTTAATATGGTGATGTTAACTTTGGTGATGACCGTTAAATGTGGTTTTCTTTGACTAACCAAAGGACCCTTGAATGAAGAATTGATCTTATCCTTTAGGTGGTCTTTCTACTTAAGCTTCAATGGTTTTCCTATTCATCTTTAATGGTCCTTCCTATTGGGCTTTGATAGGCCTTCCCTATTGTCTTGTATTGGATTCTTATTGGATCTCTAATGGGCCGTCTATGCAAACCTTAAGCAGCTTTCTAATAGACCTTTTATGGGCTTCTATTTGGCCTTAAGAGTCATGATATTAGGTCGACTTGACCTTAAATAGGCCTGCTCTTAAGCTTCTATAAGAGTTCTAACTATATTGAAATAAAAACTTAAATAATGATCTATATATATATATATATCTCTAAAATCAGAAATTTATGCCTAAAATCAAACCTTTGATACACCCTAAAAGTTAAGAGATTAGACCTAACAATTTTCCTCTAAAATAGAAACCATAAAAGCATTTAATAGTCTATGATAATACTTCTTAATCATATTTGATGACCTAGCAATCAGGCCTTTGACAGCTCCTATAAACACACTTCTAGAAGACCTAAAAACAAAGTTGACTGTATAATCTGATTGGAAGCATTTAAATATTTCATTAAAAGCTCATAAATCATTTCAAAATGACTCTTACATTAAAGCAACAATGACTCTTGTTAGGTCAAAATTATGCATGTAGCCCGACGTGGACAACAGCCAGCCATGAACGCCCTAAATTTCACTGCTCTTGTCAGATAGTCAAGAACCGCAGTGCTACTGCCGTCCCTTCATGCCTCTTTCGAGTCGTCGAGTTAGCACCCCAAGAGAGAGAGAGAGAGACTTTAAGTGCATGTATAGAGAGAAAGAGACAGAAACACCCAGAGAGATCGAGGGGACCCCTCCTCTCTTCCCCGTGGGGACCTCTCTTTCGATCCTTCTTTCTCTCTTCATAATGTTAAAAAAACTTGTTCTATTCTAGCAGGCCCTCCGACTCCACTCATCTCCATGGAAATATCCAGAAGAGGCGGTAAAATCAGACAGGTAAAATCGTCATCCAGGTACTATTTATCGACTACTCTTCTTCACCTTCTCTCCTCAGCCAAGGAAGCTGAACGCCCGCCATGCTCAAGCCAACTATCCTCATCTTCTTCTCTCTCTCCTGCATTGTCATACCAGGTCAACTTTCTTTCTTTTATCTGCATCTTATATTACTCTGCATTGAATTTTTGAACCCAATTTGCTTTCTACAGAAAATTTTTTACGCATATATTCTTTTGTCGTCTGATTATCTTTTTCATCTCATGGTATCTTTATCTATTCGTTGCTTTAGTTCTTTTCCTTTGTAGGAGATTACCCTTTTCACTGTTCATCTCATTCACTTACATGCATCGACCCTTTGAAACCATTCTGTTTCTT
Organism: Lemna minuta; assembly: GCA_024174645.1. Lineage (NCBI taxonomy): Eukaryota > Viridiplantae > Streptophyta > Magnoliopsida > Alismatales > Araceae > Lemna > Lemna minuta. The sequence goes on along the minus strand of CM044119.1, from coordinate 6,470,146 downwards.
ATGAAAATATTATCAATTATCTTCTGCTTATTTGTCTTTTAAATCTCAGGATATCTTCACCTCTTTGTTATTTAGTTCTCTTTCACTTGCCATCTATTAAATTACTCTGTATTCTCTCTTTGAACCCGTTTTCTTTTCTCATGAAAAATATAATCTTTTTTGTTTCTTTCGTATGAAAATATTATCCATTTATCCTCTGATTATCTCTTTCTTTTCACTTCTCAGCATATGGGATTGATGTGTCGAGTCTTCCAAACCAGAAGATGCAGACAGAGGTAAGTGTTTCTTCAAGAAAAGACAAGATCTTTTTAAAAGTATTGTGATTGTGGGTTCTGTTCTTGTCGGGAATTAGGGTTTCAGATGGAAAGAAAGGTGGATCAATAGAAGATTGATGATTGGGTCAACAGCTCCCACTTGCAGCTACAATGAGTGCAGGGGATGTAGATTTAGTTGCAGTGCTGAGCAAGTTCCAGTCGATGCGAATGATCCTATCAACAGTGCTTACCACTACAGGTGTGTCTGCCACCGGAGAGAATAATTATCCAAGAAGAAAGACTATATTGCTCATTAGGAGCAAGTTTTGTACCCCTCTACTCTCCATCATCTCTCTCTCTCTCTCTAAAGTTTAAGGAAAGGTGTCTGGGAAAACCCCTTGAAGCAGGAATGCGGACAAGTTTTGAGTTCTCTCTGTACGCGTGTTTGTAATGAGCACAGGAGAGAATAAGTATCCAGGAAGAAAGACTTTTTCTTGTTGAGACTATGCTGCCCATTTGAAGCAAGTTTTGTACTCCGCTACTCCTCTCTCTCTCTTCTATCTCTCCTCTCCCTCTCTCTCACTAAAGTCGTGGAGGGTTAGCCGGAAAACCCCCAGAAGCAGGAATTCGGACAAGTTTTGCGCTCTCTCTCTCTCTCTGTGTGTCTGTATAGATGTATCCTCTTTCTTCTTCCCCCCCCCCCCTTCTCTCCTCTTTTTCTCTCTGTAGTTATCGGAGAGAATCATGTTTTGTATACTTCTCTCTCTCCCGGATAGTAATCCGGAAAAACCAATTTATGTATTCCTCTCTCTCTTGGTTAGTCATCCGCGAAAATCAAGCTTTGTGTTCTTTTCCCTCTCTCTAGAATATTTATCAAGGAAATATCATGTTCTGTATTCTTCTCTCTCTGGAATAGTTATCCGAGAAAGTCTTGTATTTCTCTTTCTCTAGACTAGTTTTCCGGGCATATAAGTTTTGTATTAATCTCTCTCTGGACTATCTCTCTCTCTACAATATTTATACGGAAAATTAAAGTTTTGTATTTTCTTTCTATTTATAGCTAATAAGGATAATCAAGTTTATTCTTTCTTATCTCTCTCTCTAGAATATTTATCCGGGAAAATCAAGTTTTGTATTCTCTCTATATAAGCATAGTTATTTAGGAAATCAAGCTTATTCTCTCTCTCTCTCTCTCTAGAATATTTATCTGGGATAATCAAGTTTATATTCTTTAGGAAAATGAGTTCTTTCTATCTCTGTCTCTCTCTCTCTCTCTCTAGAACATTTATCTGGGAAAAATCAGGTTTTGTATTCTCTCTATATAATTGTTAGGAAAATCAAGTTTACTCTGTCTCTGTCTGTCTCTCTCTAGAAATTTTATCCAGGATAATGAAGTTTGTATTATCTCTATATATAATAGTTATTTAAGAAAATCAAGTTTATCCTCTCTCTTCTCTCTCTAGAATATTTATCTGGGAAAATCAACTTTTTCCTATTCTCTCTCGATCTTTACACTTCGATGGGGGAATAGATCATGTACTAGGGGAAAGAGATAAGGGAAGAAAATGATAGGTTGAGATTCGTCAGAAGTTCAGAGGATCTGACAAATAATCTGGGTAAACCGTCTGTAGGCTTTTACCCTTCATCTTTGCAGTAACAAGTGACATTCTATGGGAGTGGAACCTCCAAACTTCAGCTCATTTTCTCTCTCCTCAGATCGGGTTCCAGTAGCTTCCCCAGAAGTCTATGGGAATATTATTCTAGAGATACCCATCTTATCATCTCTCTCTCGTAATGACGAGAGAACTCCTCGGAGATCCGCGCTAGTGAGAGAAAGGTGTGAGAGAAAGATAGAGAGAGAGTATTCATTGCAGTATCGGCTGTCATTCTTTTCCCCCCAAAATGCTTGCTTTTTAGAGAATGTCTTCAGAAATGAGGATACGCAAGAGAGGAGGAGAAGGAGAATTTTCAAGCTACAAAGACCTCTGAATATCCTCTCTTGAGTGAAGAATGTTCCATCTGGTATCAGCTTCATTCCTAGAGAGAGAAGATTGTAGGTTGTAGGAGAAGATCGCATGAAAACTAGGGCACATGAGAGAGAAGACAAATATTTAGAGCGATCTAGACATCTTTATGCCCTCTCATAAATGAAAAGTATCCGAATTGGTATGATCTTCCTGCACACGATATGATGAATCTCCTATTCTGGATTTATAACCATGATTAGAAACCAACCGCAAGAAGAAAACTATTGGAAGCAAGAATACTTAAACAAGTAAAATCTCAACAGGCAAGAAGAATATCTTTCATATCATGCTTTCTTGAAATGTAGAGAATGTCGGTGCATTGCTTTGTCATGTGATATCCTCTCTCTCTCTCTCTCTCTCATAAGAGGAATAAGAGTCTAATCCACAAAGAACTTAGGTTTTGAGAAATGAGAAGTTTTAAAGATAGAAATTAAATGAGAGAGAAAATAAAAATGGGCAAAGGCAAACTAGAAGGTAAGTAGTTATGATTAAGAAGAGAAATTTAATAAGTGGTCTATTACAATTTATATATAATATTTAATTCTTGATAAAATATTAGGTTCATTTTCTTTTTGGAAGTAAAATATAATCAGATCGTATAAGAAATTAGAGAAGAAACAAGAAAAGAAGAAAAATTAGACAGAGAAGAGAGTAGAGATGATAAAAGGAAAGTAAGATATATGGAGAGAGCATGGTTGTGAGTGGGATGGAATGAAGATGAGGGTTAAGATATGGATGAGATGAGATCGAAGACGATGAGGGGTTTGGATGGATGGATATCTAGAACTCACGCTCTGATTTAGAACAATCCATGGGACAAATCTGGATCATAGCTCATTGAAATCGTCATGCATCATGCTTATGTTATTTATCATAGTGTTTCTTAGCCCTAGGACTATGATCTAGCATCACTTTCTTTTTGCATTGTATAGAGCCATAGGATAGGAAACATTGCAAAGAGATCTTCAAAATGATTCTATTTCATTTATTTTCACTTAATAATTCATCTGACTTTTATATACTTTTCCACTACCTTGATTTTGGAAGTTAGTCAACATCCTATTGGTTTGACTTTATAACTTCAAACATTTGACCAAAGTCAATGAGCAAATTCAAAACTTTAAACTTAGTCAAAGGACAATGTCACCTTCATGGTAACTATGCCAATGAATTAAAAATAAGAAGATTCAATTTTCCCTTCATGGTTTGACTTTATTCCTTCAAACATTTGACCAAAGTCAAATGTGCAAATTCAAAACTTTAAACTTAGTCAAAGGACAATGTCACATTCATGGTAGAATAAGGCAATGAATTAATTGTTTATACTATAAATCTTATGAATGCCGGTACACTGGATCCCATTAGAACTCTGAAGCAGAAGGTACTAGAGAAGAGGCAATAATATCAATCATTGCCCCCAAGAACAAGATTTCATTAAAATTTCAAAAACTAGAAATCATCCCATCCTTGTCTAGTTTTTTTTTTCAAAAAACATTGATGATTGAAAATAAATAAAGTACTATGGATAAATATTTCGGCACCAAAAGACAATGCGAATAATCTAGTTTTTTTTCTCAAATGTGCTAATGAAGCAATGAAAATGGTTACATATGAATCTTTGATAGTTCATCAAGTAAAAATAATATGAAATCTACATGAACACGTCTTTAACTTGAATTTCAGGTGCATTTTCAATCAGTTGTAGTAAACATCAAACAAATAAATGAATGAACGAATGAAGCCGGAGTACCAAAGAACATATTTACGGTGAAATACATCAATTATGTTTTCATAACAACTCGAGCAGTCTTGATTATCCAAAATAAAAGCAGCAATAGCAAAGAAGGTGCGATCATCACAGCAATGGCCGACGGCTCATTATGTACAGATACCTTGTGGTCTCTTATATCTGATTAAGAGGATAGATCGCCATTCGAGTTTGAAAGGGTATCCGGTCACTCCACTCGACCCAAGACTCTCTGTACAGCTTCTTTTACGCCTTCTTGGTCCAGGGTTGTCGTCAGGTGAAGTTCTTGTACCTGGAATAAACCACATGAACCACTCTAACCCATTTCTTCTATTTGCACGAAATGGAATTTTTCATTAAGTTCACTTAAATTGTGTTTCTTTTGGAGGCAGTTTGAGGAGAAATTTTGAGAACGCAATGATTCTGAAGTAAAGCGAGGGACGTAACGTGTGGATTGAAGTAAATATTCCTTTATTCAGAACCACAGCAAGGAAAAGGCAAGAATATTCATAAAAACTAGTATAGTATTTATAACAGGTACGTAATATTGAAGTGATTATAGAATGAATATAGAGTAAAGTGAGGAATCGAACCTGTCGGCCTGCTCGAGCAAGAAGAGTGAATTGGTTATCCTTGGCAGGAGCCTAAAATAAAACAAATAGGATTCAAGAAGAAAATTAAAGGTCTAGAAAGAAATTCCTCCACACAAGAATACTAAAACTTTCAATCAAGCATATGACTTACGTTAGAAAGCCAAAGCTGCAAATCTTGAGAGACAACGCGCCGCTCGAGGCCTTGACGCCCAATTTTTATTTCAGATATTCTGAAGCAAAATATTTCGGCAAATCATAATCTTAGTGAAATAATATTAGGTATTGATAGGTTAGATATTATTATGAAAAAGACAACGGTTAATTATCAGGTGGATGCTTCCATGATGCCCCATACCAATTTTAGTACCATAAATACCAGCCAAAGTATGAACTTCAAACATGTTTTAACCAGCACAATTTTATGACCCTATGAATCAGATAAAAAGTGAGATAAGCACGTATATCCATTTTTTTAGGTATCCCTTGAAAGTTATGGATAATAATGTGGTACAACCTCACCATACCAATGAGATGAGTACTTCAGATTCTTCAAAAGGGGAGAGACATGTTGAAGTCCAACAGAGATACGGAGAAGGAGAGAGAGAGAGAGAGAGAGAGGGGAAAAAAATGATGAAGAATGCCAAATCTCCACCGGAAGACTCAATAGGAACTCAGACAAGAGGCTCATGATTTTCTGCCTGCCCCTGTTTATAGGCTTGAGAGACAACTTCTTGGTGCTGCTGAGCATCGGAACTTTTTTGGTTTCTGGGGTTAGGAAACTGTAAATAAATACTGCACTCAGAGGAACTACCCTGACACACTCTTTGAAGGATTGGAGAGAGCTCACAGGGAAGAACTTATTATATAAAAAGGACACACACATATACAAAGAGAAGACTCACTTATATAGACATTCTTGTGCAGGGTTCTGTCTGACCGTTGGGCCCCAACGGTCAGAAATATGACCGTTGGGGCCCCAACGGTCATATTGGACCTGTCTTAATGGGCCTTAATGGGCCTGCTGATAGTCTAACACCCCCCCTCAAGTTGGGTATAGATGTTTATCATGCCCAACTTGGAAACGAGATTCTGAAACTGAAGACCGGTAATGCCTTTGGTAAAGATATCTGCAATCTGTTCCAGTGAGGGAACATACTGGGGAATAATAAAGCCTGCATCAATATTCTGTTTGATATAATGTCGAGCTACTCGTGCGTGCTTCGTGCGCTCGTGCTGAACCGGGTTCTTAGCCATGGCAATTGCTGAGTTACTATCTGAATATAACATCATCCCTTTTCCGGAGAACAGCTTGAGATCCTGTAGAAGATCCTTGAGCCACATACCTTCGCATACTCCCTTCTTTGAGTGCCCGAGCTCAGCCTCTGCACTCGACAATGACACTTCTGTTTTTTACTTCGCCATGTTACAAGATTACTGCCAATGAAGCTACAGTATCCTGATGTTGATCGACTATCCTCAAATGAACCTGCATAGTCAGAATCAATATACAAACTCACATTTGGCTCAATTCCCTTCTTAAACAATAGTCCTAATCCGATTGTTCCCTTGAGGTATGCAAGTATTCTGTCTGCTGCAGTTTGATGCGATTCCCTTGGATCATTCATGAAGCTGGGCGAGGGAGTTGACGGCAAATGCAATATCTGGCAGTATGATTTAGGTAAAAGTAACCTGCCAATAAGCCTTTGGAAGGATGTTTTTGTTGATTGGGGCATCTTTTCTCATGTTGCTCGGTTTTTGCTTCACATTGACATCTGTTGGTGTGGCAGCGGGGACTGACAATCCTCCTTTCCAGTCTCCCTCGGTAAGTCAAGTATGTATTTATGTTGAGATAGGACTATTCCAGACTTGGAATGTGCCACTTCAATTCCCATAGGTTAGCATACCAAGGGCCTTGATATCAAACAAGGTTGCAAGATACTTCTCGAGATTCTGGATTTCTTCTTTGTCACTCCTGTTATAATAATATCGTCTACATAGACTATAAGGAGAGCTACCTTCCCATCATTCTGTGTTTGATAAACAGGGGTGTGATCTCCTTCACTTTGGAAATAACCTAGCCGAGAGCATTGTTTTGGAGAATTTTCCGAACCAAGCCCGTGGTGATTGTTTTTAGTCCATATAATGATTTCTTCAGGGTGGCATACATCACTTGAATTATTACTCAAAAACATAACCTGGAGGGGTGACATGTATACCTCCTCTTCCAATTCGCCATGTAGAAACGCGTTTTTCACATCATATTGGTATAATTCCCATCTGTATGTTGCTGCAATAGCAACTAGTACACGGATTGTATTTAACTTTGCAACCGGAGCGAATGTTTCGACATAATCGATGCCATAAGATTGAGTATATCCCTGCGCAACCAAGCGTGCTTTATACCGTGCAATAGATCCATCAGAGTGATACTTAATTGTAAATACCCAACGACTTCCTACTACCTTCTTGCCGATAGGGAGTGGACCCATCTCCCATGTATTGTTCTTCTTTAAGGCTTCCATTTCTTCATTCATAGCTTGATTCCATTCTGCTGATGCCATGGCTTCTCGAACAGTCTTCGGAATTGATGCTGTCATAAGAGCTTGGATTATCCGATTATACTCTGGAGATATGCTGTTGTATGATACGAAGTTCCCAATTGGGTATAGCTTGTTCTTCGTACACTTACGAACTCCCTTATTAATCGCTATAGGCCACCCGTGATTGCTTGGCCCGTCTATCCCAGGTGGACTATCGTCTTCCACTTGTTCAATCTCTGGTCTTATAGCATTCTCTTCCTCAATTTGGCTGGAGATACTATCGAGTAGTAGGAACTGTTCCCCGACATTTGACGTAGGTCTGTACTGATCTTCATCACTTCCTTCTCCATGGTTAAGATCCGGTAGAAATGCGTCCAAGCTGACCTATACAGTACGGCGTAGAACATTGATTTGCTCATCAAATATCACATCTGCGGTAATAAGTAGTTTCCTTGATGTTGGGTGATAACACTTATATCCTTTCCGTGTGGGAGAGTAGCCAAGGAAAATGCACTTGAGGGATCGATGGTCTAGCTTTCCTGCATTATGCACGTGAGCATATACAATGCATCCAAAGATCTTGGCTGGAAGATTAGTCCTTAATGACAATTGTGGATATTCCAATGATAATATGTCGATCGGAGTGCTTAAATTTAATACCTTTGATGGAGTCCGGTTGATGAGATGTGTGGCTGTAGCCCTTTGCTTCACTCCGAGTATGATTTGGGGCAGTTTCCTTGGAATAATAACGCCCTAGCTGTGGACATGATATGGCCAATTTTTCGTTCTGCCACCCCGTATTGCTGAGGTGTACTTACACATGATGATTGATGTATAATCCCATTCTCTTCCATATAAGTATTGACTTCCCTACAGAAATATTCCTTGGCATTATCCGATCTCAAGATCTTAATCTTCTTGTGAAATTGATTGTAGACCATTTCACAAAATAGGGTAATGATTGATGGTATCTCAGTTTTTGATTTCAGTAGATAAACCCAAATATATTTAGTGAAATCTTCTACGAACAGAATAAACCACTTGTGATTGGACAGTCCCAGTGTAGAGCAAGGCCCCCATACATCACTATGTATGCATTCAAAGGCTGTTAAGTATCTATGAGTCGATTGTGGGAATGATGTTCTCTTGTGTTTAGCAAATTGACAGGCTTCACAGGTTAAAGTTTCAATATTGACTCCTTTAAATAAAGTAGGGTAAACACTTTTCAAAATATAAAATGAGGGATGTCCTAGTCGATGCATGGAGAAGAATCGCCTTTTGATCGCTTTGTGTACTGTAGACTACTTGCAGTGGTGTAGGCTCCTCCAGTTCATCTAGGATGAGAAGTCCACCTGTCTTCTTAACAGATGAAATCTTCCTCCCGGTGGCCTTTACACATAAGAAACAAGAGTCGAGTCAAGTATAAATCTCCATCCAGTATCTATGACAAGTTGAGCTAAGGACAGCAAATTCGCCTTTAAATCGGGCACATGTAAGACATTTTTTTAGTGTAATCCCTTTGATCTTAATGGTTCCTTTTCCACCAACCATTAACGCTCCCCATTTGCTGTAAAGACCCTATGGTTTTTTTATCCCTTTGGGGTATAAGTTTGGAATACGGATTTGTGGGGTGACATATGATCTGTCGCCCCGGTATCTAGAATCCAATTATTATTCATAGGAGTGGTACCACTATAAGTAGTAAATGCGAAAGACTCACCAGATTTCACCGAGTGAAGTAGAGCTCATCTTTTTGTAGAATTTTTGCTCATTTCTTCTTGTATGTATTTCTGAATTTCAAGCCCGGAATTTGTATCTTTATTTGGTGTAGACCCTTCTTCTTCACTTGCCATGTAGGCCTTCTTTCTTGGCCAGCTGCTATTAGTTTGATCTCTCGGCTTCCATGTTCCTTTTACGATCTGCTCTTCTTTCCAAAGCCGAGCTTTCTACATTCCTTCTTGATATGGCACAGTAGATGCGCAATATGCACACACAATAGGCATTGAAATGTTACCTTCCTTTGCCTTAGGGGTTTTGGGATGCGGGTGCTGGAGTCACATTTCCCCAGGGTTCCTCCTTCCTTGTCAAGTGGACGGCTACAATAGGAGTCGATCTGGTTTCTCTCTGTAGTATTCAATTTCTTTCTGCTTTACGCCTTGAAGTTACGAGCGCCGGACAATGTGGGAAATCTTTCCCAGATGAAGGAGTTGACTCCTGAGGTTTTTCATAATCAGGGATTCGGGCCCATCAAAAATTTGATAGTCTGAACTTGACTTCTCGAATACGAGGATGGCGGTTTGCTTGTCACTGTAGGCCGAAAGAAGGTCGAGCTCCCTCCATATAGCCTTAAGTTTTTCTTTGTGTAGGAAGCAATGGTCAAATTTCGTTGCTTTAACTTGCGTTCCTGCTCTCGGAGATCATAAACTCGATAGTCCTTTGTGCATTTCTGCATAGGACTTGTTGATCTCTTGCCATAGATCACATACACAATTTATAAGCAAATAATCGTCTCTTTGCTCCTCTTCCATATTCTTAACCATCCGAGTTCATGATATATGCTTCTTGATTCCCAAGTTTCAATCTTGGGATCATCCTCGAGAGGGAGAATCTTCAGTCGAGATGTTTTCCCATGTAGGCAGCTTTGAGTGATCTTTGGACCGAGTAATCCACTTACGGCCATTAATCCCATTATACTTCATGTCCGAGATCTGGTAGAACCCGAGTCTGGTTTGGGACAGGAAGATCAAGAACTCTCACCCACGAGAGGATGACGGCTCGACTCCCTTTCATGTACCTTTGACTTGGACTTGCCTCCCATAATGCTAGGAAGGACAAAAAAACGAAAAAAATAGATAAACAATGTGGACAACTTCGCAGCTCGAATAATGTAACAAATGCAGCTTTGGATCTGAAATTCGAAATCCCTGAAAAAGTGCTGAAGAAACCGATCAGATGTAGCCCAGCCCGGGAAGACGTAATCCACGGGAGAACTTTTTCTAGCTGGGTGTAGCTCGAAACTTGAGGTTTCAGAAAGAATCAGAAAAAAATATCAGGGATCTGCTCGATACCATGTAAATAAATACTTGCACTCGGAGGAACCACCACGACACACTCTTTGAAGGATTGGAGAGGGCTCACGGGGAAGAACTTATTATATAAAAAGGACACACACATATACAAAGAGAAGACTCACTTATATAGACATTCTTGTGCGGGGTTACGTCGACCGTTGGGCCCCAACGGTCGAAATATGACGTTAGGGCCCCAACGGTCATATTGAACCTGTCTGTCCATTTATACTATATGGACCAGACAGTTACAATGGGCCTAAATTTAGCTTGTGTCAACTGTTATAGGTTAGAATAAGTTTGCTGACTCCCGTTGAGCTTGGTCTCTCTTAATGGGCCTTGATGGGCCTTAATGGGCCTGCTGATAGTCTAACAGAAACCTAAGTCCATCGGTTTTTCCCAGTCCTCAAATGCTTGAACATGTTATTCAGTTAAAGTCAGAAGAAAATTTAACGATCACCTAAATAACGGGAAATCATTCTTTATAAGTTTGATTACTGATGATTATTCCCAAATTTAAAGCACTTAAATTCCCTGAAAATTGTGTACTCTGAAGATGTGCTCTTGACTAAAATTATGAACAAACTGACGCTTGACAATTAGTTCAAAATGATAACTATTGTAATATTTCGAAGAAAAATACTGAATTTAGAATTAACATAGTTGAGAAATCATACCCTTCTTCTCGAAGCAACTCCTCGCAAATACTCTCCAGCCCAGGGACTAATTCGGCATTTGAGCCATCCAACGAGAATTGGGGTTCATCGTCGAATTGATCTTCCTGTGTAAAATGGTAATTTAAAATGGTGACCAAACTTAAAAGAAACCATTGAAAATAGGGAAAGGAAAATAACCCAAATCCTGTACCTGAGAAATTACTTTATCCAGTGACTTCAGAAGAGGATCATCCTCAAGTTGCTTGATTGAAAGAGTAATCCTCGATTTTTCTCTGTTTGAAGAAATTTAGTAATGTTTTACATAAAATTGTCGGATAAATTGTAATTTAAATTTTGCTTTAACAACGATAAAAGATTCTAAATAGTGAATTTCATCAGACGTCTATAGTTTTTAGACTTGTTCTTTTCTAGTTACTAACATCTCTCTCTCTCTCTCTCTCTCTATTTTCAGTATAGCGAATGTCAGGTCTATTTAGTTCTTGAAGGGAATTCACGTCTTAATGTCTTCTTTCTTACCCTCTCTGCCTTTTTCTATTTTATGTCTCTAGATCATGGTTTGAGCTAAATAGCGTATGCAGACAGAGAGGGTCAATGAACTGACCGATTAATTTGGACAACTTTGACCTTGATCTCATCGCCCTCAGTCAGAAAGTCTCTCACATCCTGAACCAAGTCCCATGAGACTTCCGAAACATGTACAAGTCCAGTTAAATGATAACAACCTATAAATAGTTTACACAAATATCAGAAAACATATATATAATAAATTAAAGGGTGAAAAGATGACTTCATAGATAAAATGTACCATCAGGAAACCGCAGATGGATAAATGCTCCATAGTCCTCGACAGAGCCCACCCTTGCTTCATAAATATCCCCTACTTTGACTTGACCGGCATACTTTGCCCACGTGGCCTCCTTTTCCGAGAAAATTAGCTTTTTCTCTTCCTCGCTAGCTTGAATCACCTGCACCATGAAAAGTCATTGAGTCTCCAACATGATTTAGTTTTAGCTACTTTCAGACAATCTTAAAACTATGACTTAAGGTTTAATTTAAGAATAATAAGAGCGCCATAAAAATAATGAATTTTAGGACTGATTCAAATAGAGAACAAAATCACCTTCACCGACAAGTAAGAGCCAACCAAACCTTTTGCAATGTCTTGAATGGACTTTTGAGGCTCTGTGCAAAAAAACAGCTCAAGGTTTTGAGAAACTGTAAATCAAGCATGACAAACTAGAAATGTAGGATATTAACACTTCGTATATTTGATATGATTTTTATATTTTGTATGATCATCTAAAGAAACACTTCTTGGTTAAGAACTAGAGAAATATCAACAGAATTAGGAGACAATCAAAAGCAAGATGAATACCTTTGCATGAGTGAGACGGGCTTAAAAGAGGGTAAGGAAGGAAACCGAGGAGAGAGTAAAATCGAATAAGTAATCCACCACTGTTGGATCCTTCAATCCGTGCTTCGTAAATGAGGCCGCTGTCTTTATATGCCCTTGCCGCCTTCCAATCAGCAGATCTCTACTTCTTAACAAAAATCAAGTATTAGAGGGTCATAACTGCAGCTGAGAATCAAGCAACAGGCAATGTCTTTTGGTCTTAAAAGTATATTTTTCAAATCCTAGATGTTAGATCTTTAGATTCATGCTATTAGTTGCGTCATTCATTTTTTCATATGAGCTAATTTAAAGATCTTAATGGCAGAAGCTAACATCCGCATTTCAGGTCCAGAAAAATAGTTGACATCAATTAAGAAACATTGAAAATCGAAAGAACAAAACATAACGACAGAGTGATGAACAAAAACTTTGAAAAATACATCTGGAAAAGATGAAACAAACTGGAATGGGCTAGAATCTCTCAGAACTCAAATTGGTAAAGACATCTACCATGAGGAAGAACACTTTTCTGGTCTACCAGCCCTCAAGGTAAAAAGTACGATTTTTCTTATTTGTCACAATGGATCGAGTTAATAATTACACAAAAAATTATGTTTGCATTCTTCCGACTAAAATTACGATTTTACAGAACCCATCTCCTAAAAGCAAACCCATTAAGAAAAAGACAACAGCCAATTTGAGAAAATTGAAAAAAGATCAAATTTTAACAAAAACACAAAAACAGAACAAAAGAAGAAGAAAAGGAAGAAGAGAAACAATGTACCAAAATTACGATTTTCCAGAACCCATCATCCTGAAAGCAAACTCATAACGGAAAAGCCAACGGCCAATTTGGGAAGATGGAGAAAAGATCAAATTTCAGAAAAAAAAACAAAAAAAGGAACGAATAAAGAAAAGGAATAAGAGAAACAATGTTCCGAAACTAGGATTTTCCAGAATTCATAATCCTAAAACCAAACCCATCATGGAAAAGCCAACAACATTCTGGACAAATGGAAAAAAAATCAAAATTTAGCAAAAGCAAAAAAGAAGAAAAGGAAGAAGAAAATGTACCCGGATTTGGCGGGAGTCCTCTCCAGCCTTGGAATCCTCTTTGAGGGCCTCATCTTCATCAACTTTACTGCTGCCCTGAGAGACGATTCCAGAAGCTCTGGGAGAAGAAAACAGCGATCTTCTCTGGGAAATCAAGAGCCGAGAAGGATAGGAAGTGGAAAGAGAAACTGAGGGCTTGGAGACGACATCGACACCGAAAAGCGTTGAAGGGAGACCCAGATGATTCATCAAACCTTCTAGATTGAGCTACCTAAAAATCTAGAAACAAAAAGTTGAACTTTTCTTAGAGCTGACTGCAAACCCCAAAAAATTGAAGCTTGCTGAAGCTAATTGGAGGACCCAGAAAAAAGAAATGAAGGTTTCTTAGAGCTACCTGAGAACCCAGGAAAAAAAGATTGGAGGCTTTCTAGACCTACCTGCAGACCCAGAAACAAGCTTGAAGGTTTTTTAGAAGGAAGACGGTTTTTCGTTCATTCATCTGACGTGAGGTCAGATGGGCTCCTCTTATCCGTAGTCGTGGAGATGTGGGAGAGGAAGGAGATCTTAAAAGTTGCTTCTTTTTTTCTGGGTGATCTGAGAAAACGATTTAGTCAATTATTTGTTTCCCTGTGAGTTTGGTCAACGAGCTGGAGACGACTAGATTTTTTTCTTGGGCGGCTGATGAATTTCCAGGATAGCTCCGACTTTGACCGTCGTCCAGAGAATCATGACGGCAGACACAACACTTCTGGTGCAATTACTGTGTTTGAAGGATATAACTGAAAGAGCCAACTGATTGGCTTGCTCTAGGTTGACTTGAGCATTCCCAGTGCAAGTCAAAGTCTTCAATGAATAAACCTCAAAAAGTCAACTGATTTGCTAGATCTAGATTTAAAGGATTCCTGATGCAAAGTCTTCGGTGAAGAAAACTCAAAAAGTCAACTGATTTGCTGGCTCGAAGAGAATTGGAGGAATCCCACTAACTAGTCAAAGTCTTCGGAGAATAAACTCAAAAAGTCAACTGATTTGCTAGTTCTAGGTTGACCGGAGGATTCCCACAGCAAATCAAAATATTTAGTGAATAAAACTCAAAAAGTCAACTGATTTGCTAGCTTTGGCTTGACTTGACGATTCCCAATATAAGTCAAGGCCTTTCAAGAATTAAACTTAGAAAGTCAGCTCCTTTACTAGCTCAGGCTTGACTTGCATACCAGCAAAAGTCTCTGAAGGATAAAAGTCAGAAAGAAGTCAACTCCTTTAGAAGCTCTAGTTTAACTTGAAGATTCCCCATAAAAGACAAGGTCTTCAGAGAATAAAACTAAGAAAGTCAACTCTTTACTGGCTTTGGCTTTGCTTGAGGATTCCTAGTACAGGTCATAGTCTTTTGAAAGATAAAATAAAGAAAGTCAACTGATTCACTAGTTCTAGTTGGACTCAAAGATTCCCAATAAAAGTCAAGATCTTCGACGAAGAAAACAAGGAAAGTCAACTCCTTAAAAAGTTTTAGTTTGCTTTGCAAATTTCCATCACAAGTCAAGAACTTTAATGACTAAATTAAAAAATTCAACTCATTCACTTGATCTAGTTGACATGGGAATTGGTATACATCTACAATTTTAGCAAAACTACGTGGGAAAAAAGATTGTAGTAAAAATTGAAGGTTCAATCCTCGATGTGTTGCATCTCGATAGGCTTTGTGCATGACAAAACAATGCAAACATAAAGGATAAGCATGCACCATGGCGGACAAAGTGCTTCATACTCATATCAGAACCATATGGTCAGCATGATGGCATTAATGCATGATGTGGATGCATGACATGATTATGTATCATTCTTGCTACTCATATCAGAAGCATATGGTCAGCATGATGGCATTAATGCATGATGTGGATGCAGAACATGATTATGTATCATTCTTGCTACTCATATCGGAAGCATATGGTCAGCATGATGGCATTAATGCATGATGTGGATGCATGACATGATTATGTATCATTCTTGCTACTCATATCGGAAGCATATGGTCAGCATGATGGCATTGATGCATGATGCGGATGCAGGACATGATTATGTATCATTCTTGCTACTCATATCGGAAGCATATGGTCTGCATGATGGCGTTGATGCATGATGTGGATGCATGACATGATTATGTATCATTCTTGCTACTCATATCGGAAGCATATGGTCAACATGATGGAATTAATGCATGATGTGGATGCATGACATGATTATGTATCATTCTTGCTACTCATATCGGAAGCATATGGTCAGCATGATGGCATTGATGCATGATGTGGATGTAGGACATGATTATGTATCATTCTTGCTACTCATATCGGAAGCACATGGTCAGCATGGTGGCATTAATGCATGATGTGGATCCAGGACATGATTATGTATCATTCTTGCATAGATTATTTATAATATTTTTTTATCAATTTTTTTACATGCTATCGTGTCTTTTTGAAAATTTTGGATTCATCATAATGGGCATTTATTTGCCCTTTTGCTTAAATTGGAACTAAAATTGCAAAATATCCATGTTTAAACTTTCTCAAGGTGAAAGGATCATGAATTGATCATATTTCTTTATGATTGCCATAGTATCATGGCACATAGTGATTGATTGGCAAGGAGTAATGGCATGACAAAGATTTGTTCTTGAATTAAATATAAAAAAATGGTAAAAATCATTCGATCTACCTCGGAAAACGATGAATGCGATTGTGTCAAGCACAAAAATCTACAACACCAAAGTTTACGCTTCTTTTAGTTAGGTAGTCTTGATCTTTTCTGCAACCCATCTATCTCTCTCTCCTCCCGCCCTAAAAAAATTGAATGAGCTACATGGTATCATCTATGGTGTCATGAATAGTGGAATTGGGTGACATGGGATTATCCCTATCCATCGCACTATGTAAAAGGGAGATCTGACAATGGGGAATTGTCATGATCAACCCTCATATGATCTTTGAATTTTTTGTGATTTTGTCTGTGAACTTAGTCATTTTTACTCTTCCCTGATCATCGCTGATCCTTAGATAAACCCTTGAACCTTTTTCACATCGATTCGTTTTGAGAATCGCTCTAGGGGCGTCTAATTTGATGGAGAATTCGCTTCGGAACTTTTGAAGCTTTGACTGCATGATTGTGCAAGAGAAACCTCGATTCATGATAATTGGATCGATCTATCGACAACTTCATGTCTAAATATAGTTATTCCACCATGAAAATGCTTACCCATGTTTGATTTCATCATTTCGATAGGTTTCTAGGCATTTAATCTCCATTTTCTCGCTCGTTGCACCTACCTTTCTCTCTCTACTTCTCTCTCTAGAATCTTTCATCGAATTCTTTCCCAATTTGCATGTTCTTGGGCCCGTTGGAAAGCCCATTTTCTTTACTTCCAAATTAACCTTTTCATTTTCTTTCATGCGGTTCTTGGATTGCCATTTTTAATTCCAATTTTCAATTCCAAAAAATTGAAGACCCCATGGATATAGGGTTGTTCGTTTATGGAAAAAGAGGTGAGAAATTAAACGGTGTTGATTGAATTATGAATGGCAATCAGATCATAATTGACATGATCATGATCTATCCTTGGCTGATCGGTTGATCGGCTGATTCTATCAATCAACCAAGGATGATCTGGATCGTGTCAAGGAGGAGCATTGATCGGACGGACGTGGTGATCGATCCCGAATCGATTTCGATCATGATCTGGGCAAGCTGATGAAATAGTCGTTGCTAATCACGAGCGAAAACGATGCCAAAACAACCGATTAATTTCTTTGATGTCGACGTGTACAAATAATTTACTTTTTAGGGACTTTTCCACAAATAAACAATTTAGAAAAATAGAAAAAAAAGAATTTAGAGCTCCCGTGACTGGAATGGGGTACGTGTTCAAAATCTGACCTAGTAAGACAACGCGCTGACCGCCGAATTCCTATAAAGAGCCGTTGAGCTGGCAGTATCCAACCGAAAAGTTCTACCGAAGAAGAAGAAAATCGAGAACGAGATGGAAGAGGAGGAAGAAGGAGAGGAATACCTGTTCAAGGTAGTGATTATCGGCGATTCCGCCGTGGGAAAGTCGAATCTCCTGTCGCGGTACGCGAGGAACGAGTTCAACATTAACTCGAAAGCGACGATCGGAGTGGAATTTCAAACTCAGTGTCTGGAGATCGACGGAAAAGAGGTGAAGGCTCAGATCTGGGATACTGCCGGCCAGGAGCGGTTCCGAGCAGTTACTTCTGCTTATTACCGCGGAGCTTTGGGCGCTCTCGTCGTTTATGATATTTCTCGCCGTACTACTTTTGATAGCGTAGAGAGATGGCTGGAAGAACTCAAGAGTGAGCGCAAATTTATATTCTTTCGGTCTAATTTTCTGTTTTTCCTAATACTTTTCGATACTTTATTTTTCATGAAAGCTGAAATTTCATAGCGTTGAGAGACGACTCAAGAATGAACGGAATTTTCTTTTTGTTTAGTTTTGCCTCATACTTGCGTGATACGTGGTTTTTGAACTATTGTTTCCAATTTTTCTCTTTCATTTTTACAATGTCGCCTTTTGTCCGTCGTCGCATTACGTTTGACAGCGTTGAGATACTGCTGGAAGAACCCAAGAGAAAATGCGATTTTATATTCCCTGTTTAATTTGCTGTTTTGCTTCATATTTTCATGATACTTTATTTTTAATGAAACCTAAATTTTGACAGCGTTAAGAGATGGCTGGAAGAACTCAAGAGTGAGCGGATTTTTTTCTGTTTGATATGATGTTTTGCCTCTTATTTGCGCAACACCTAATTTTGCGTGAAACATTTTTTTAATTAAAAAGGAAGATCACCTGAGGTTGGTGAACTCCCCGGTACTATTTACTCGTTTTTCTATGCTGGCCCTCTCCCACCCTAGATGCCCGGCCCTCTACACCAACTTGCTGCCAATCCCCCCAAATCATGTTCTACTTCATCTGCCAAGACCATCCTCCACTTGAATATAACTTCATTACAGTGCAGCCAGACCGCCCATAACACTGGAAAGAGCCTCCCCCACTTCACCTCCCTTTTGGATACTCCACCCTTGAGAGAGCCCAAGAAAGTTCCGTCAGAGGTGACGTCCACCCCTGAGATATTCTGTCCAGTCGAGATCTCCTGTGCAAAAGGGCACTCAAAGGAAAGATGAGAGCAATCTCCTCCCCACCCCTACACATAACACACTTTGTCACAGAGAGAGAAAAAAGAGAGGAAGGTGTTGTTGAGAGAGAGAAGCTTGCCACTCTGCTGCAGACAGCTTGCACCAAGCCAATGCTGCTGTTAAATCCCTGACATCTATTGTCAGGATTGTGATGATCTGTCCCTTCCCGTGAAGCCTAGTTGTTCAGCCCATTACAAAACTAATGGGCTGGTTTCTGAGCGATTCTATCTAATTTTCAGTAGTGTGAAATAGGGTTTATTTGAAGAATATTTCCCAAAACTTTGAGTGCCCCAAGAAATTTCAAGAATGGAAGCTCGATTGATTCATTTGATGTAAGAAATTGACTGATAATTGGCGCATAAACTCATTGTATTCATCAAAGTTTGATTATATTGTTGATGTGAAATATCTAATCGAAGTGAAGCTTGACGCTGAGTGATTCATTTTTCTGATTTAATCAAATCAAGTTTCCCTACCCACTATGAGAAATGATTGAAGATCTGGTGGGTCAAATTTTATCTATTTATTGAACTTCCCGGACCTCTCTCTACGCTCTCTCCCTCATCTTACAATCTATTTATCTTTCTTTATCTCTCCGTACCTCTCTCTCTCTACACCAATCTATCTTTTTACCTATCTTTCTTCCTCTCTCCGGACACCTACATATAACTGTCTATCAACCACTCCAGATATCTGTCTATCTATTCTCTCTCTCTCTCTCTCTAGTTTTACGTATCTGTCAATCTCTCAATTGATCTGTCGCCCTCTTCTCTCTCTACACCTATCTGTCTATTTGTCTCACTATCTTTCTGGCTGATCTGTCAATCTCTTTCTACGCCTATCTATCTGGTATACCTTCATATCTCTCGATCTCTCCATCCACTTTTCTATCAACTATTATCTCTACACGCTATCTATCCATTTATAAATCTCTTTCTACATCTATCTCTCTACTCTACTTCCAAAAATCTGTCGTTCACTATCTTTTACCAGTCATCTATCTATCTATCTATTTTCATGTCAACCTCATCATATCCATCCATTCAAACAGTCCTTGATCCATCCATCTCTCTAACATCTAACTACCCTGGCAGCACATTCGGACACGACGCTGGCGACAATGCTGGTGGGAAATAAGTGCGATCTAGAGAACATCAGGGACATATCAGTGGAGGAAGGAAAGAGTCTGGCAGAGAGAGAAGGCATGTTCTTCATGGAGACATCCGCCCTCGACTCCACCAATGTCAAGGCTGCCTTCGACCTCGTCGTCAAGGAGATCTATGGTAATGTCAGCAGAAAGGTACTGAATTCCGACTCTTACAAGGCCGAGCTTTCCTTTAACAGGATCTCCCTCGACAGCGCCACTGACGCCGAGACTAACCATGCGCACTCTAGCAAATCTTCTTGCTGTTAGAGTGCTCTCTCTCTCTCTCCCTCCTGATCTTTCGCTCTCTCTCTATCATATATATCTGGGTCTGTTTTGACTCATCTCTCTTTCTCTCTCTATTATTTGCTTCGAGTCATCTCTCTTTCTCTCTCTATTATTTGTTATGAGTCATCTCTCTTTCTCTGTCTACGACATCTACCAGTCAGTAATGTATGTCTCTCTCTCCCTCTCCACCATAGATTTGTTAATATTCTCTCTCTATCTGTCTACTCTCTCTCTGGCTCTCCTGATTCAAAGCTGCCCCCCCTTTCTTGGGAGATTCATGTGTCATTATCAAGATATTGAATAAAAGAAATTACTCTGCAATCGATTGAAGTCGTCATGTTTAACCAGAAGGTGGTTTTTTTGGGCGGTTGACTTTCTTCTGTTTGTGTTTAAAGAGTCAACGTCAATCATTGCATGCAGGTAGAGATGTGAGAGGAGGGTAGGGAGAGAGAGAGAGAGAGAGAGAGAAGGTAGGAAAGTTCTTAAGTTTTCCCTGCGCACAAGATGGAGTTACAAAACCCTCGAATCGTTAGCCGTAGAGGATGGAGTTTGAGGAAAATGAGAAAGGGGGAACCTTTCAAGGCACAAAAAAGATAGAGAAGGTAGTGTAGAGAGATACGGAGAGAGAGCGAGAAGGTGATAAAAGTTGCTCAAGCTTTTCCTATACAGGATGGAGAGAAGATGGGAGAGAACTATCAAGGCAGAAAAGATGAGAGAAGATGAGCGAGTGTTAGAGAGAAGGTAACAAAGTTCTGGAGTTTTCGCTGTACAGGGATGTAGAGAACAGGATGAGAGAGAAGACGGGGGAGAATAATCTCAAGTCACAAATAGATGAGTGAGAATTCTAGAGAGAAGGTAGGAAAAAGTTGAGAGAGAATGCAAAATTTTCAAGACACACAAAAGATGAGAGAGAATCCTAGAGAGAAGGTCATAAAAAAGATGAGAGAGAATGGTAAATTTTTTCAAGGCAAAATATTATTATTGCATCAGAGCAATAATAATATTAGAAACTGACGAGAGAGATTGGAGAGAGAGAGGGGCAAAAGCCCTCATTGGATGAGAGAGAATGAAAGAAACATCGAACGTTCTTTCTCGTTGGTAGTTTCCGTGAAAACTCAACATCATCAGGATTGCACTTCGCGAAAAAATGCATCAGATTATTTATAATATTCAGAGTTGAAGAGAGAGAGTGGTAGAGAGAGTAAGAGGAAAAATCTCTCATTGGCTGAGAGAGAGAATAAGATAAAAAGGTAGAGAGGCTGCGAGAAAATAAAACCAAAAAGGAAGATTTAAATATTCCTTTTTCTTCTCACAAAAAAGAAACAAACTCTCGAAACTACCTATACCTAAATAAATAAATATATGTATGTATGTATATATATATATATATATATAGAGAGAGAGAGAGAGAGAGAGTCCGGGTGTCCGTGCCAGACTCCTGTCTATCGGTCAGGATGCAGATGGATCCCCTATGATGACGGCCACAGACACCAGCTAATTGGCGTTCTGTCACAGACTAGGATCTCCCTCTCACTCCTCTCAAGGAATCAGCCCATGCTCTGCGGAGACCCCCTCCCCCATTTCTATCTCTCTTTCTCTCTCTCTCTCTCACACACACACACACACACACAGACTAGGATCTCCCTCTCATTCCTCTCAAGGAATCAGCCCATGCTCTGCAGAGACCCCCTCCCCCATATCTCTCTCTCTCTCTCTCTATACCCAACAGACAGACCCTCCTGAGGCAGAGCGAGAAAATCTACAATTGACTGACAGAGAATAAATTGAGGAGGATTCTAAACTCCCTTTTTCTTCTCGTAAAGAGGAAAAGAAGCAAACCTCTCAAATTACCTATACAGCAAGAGATGTCGCTCAGGGCTTCCTGAGAGCCGAGCCGGCACCCATGACAATAGCCATGACGATGCCAAGGCCGGCACCGAGAGATGCACCCGACTGCCGCCGCTGTTATAGCATTGCCACTGCTCTCCTGTGCCGCCAGCTCATCGGCCGGGTCCCGCCGCAGCACAGCCAGCTCAATAGCCAGCTGTTCCTTTAGTAGCCCCTGCCACCAATTCAAACCAAAGAAAGCAATTTGATTAAAAAGCATTAGATTTGACGACCATGCAATCTGTAAAATCAAAAACTTTGGTCAAAAAATCAAACAGGATATAGATTTCACCAACTGATATGATCATGATGAGAAGCAAGAGACATCATGTGATGACCATTTGGATAATGAAGTTCCTCTCTCCATCTTAAGCTTAGGACATAAGGTTGCAGCTATCTAGTTCCCACGTTCAGTCTCTTTTACACTCATTTCTCCAGGTTTTCTCTAACATCCCTCATTCCTCAGATCAAGATCTTCCGTAATCTCTCGATTTCAATAAATCTCTAGAACTGCCTTGCTCGGGGACTCAAGAAAAAAAGTTTACCCATGCAACGAGGAAACAAATCAATCAAGAAAGCACATCATTTACAGATTCAAAATCCCAGACCAAGGAAACATGAAATTTGAAGATTTTAAGCATAAGGTATTTATGCAACAATTTTGAAACAGGATAGAATAAGATAAGCATAAACTTAAAACACAGGATACAGAAATCAAGCAAGCATTTCAAGCTATGCAAACATGTACAAATCATCAAGCTCAAAAAGTAAAATATTTAACAATGAAATCTGATCAAGGTAAAGTGTGACGTTTTGAGTAAAGCAAGGGATTAAATGAAGAAACAAACTCAGGTGATTTAATTGCACAACCTGATTTCCATAAACTCAAAGATGAAAAATCAAGGGATAATGACCTGGAGAGCAGCCTCTTCATGGGGAAGGAGGACGCGATGAAGGAGACGACGGAGGGCTGGAAGCCCCTGGACAGGCATGACAGCCAGATTCTTCCTCCTGGCAAAGAGAGCCCATGGTGGAGATGTCTGGGGGAAGGGGACAACATAAGGGGATGAGTTGGTGACTTGGGCGCAGTCCCGTGGCACACCATAGGCTTCGATTGTGGCACCAACAAGGACACGAAGTTGGCTGGCACTGACAGCAAACTTGTTGGTCATGGCAAGCACCCAAGGCACCCCCTCTGCCTCTGCCACCTGCAGGAATGCCGCCAGTGCTGTTGGTTGCCTGTGGGGGAGCTCATGGGCCCAGGTTGTGCACCACCACTACAGCATCTGTTTTCTGGCTTTGATCCTCCCTGCCTGCCCGCAGCTCTGCCCTGAATCTTTCTGCCTCTGCCTCCATATCCTAAAAAATTGATTATGAATCTAAGATTTTATCAAAATATATCTGCTTAGGATAAATACAAATCACACTTGTTTATCCATGATTTCTTTCATTCTTTATCCTTTCTCATCCTGAAAGAAATTAAGTTAAGATCAGATCAGATCGATCACTAGTTACCAGTTCGTTAATGCCAGGAGAGTCAAGATAACATAAGCCACCAGATATCGCTTCTTGGGTTGCCTCTTCCCTTTGATAAAGGAGGTGATGGTGATGGTGATGATGGTGATGGGCATCTGGTTGACCCTCACCATGATCCACAATCGAATTGAACAAGGCTGTCTTTCCGGAGCCCTGCAGAAAGATCCATGTAGATTGTTTCTTAATTCTGGTGGTGGGAATATCTTTTTTCTTATTTGACTGAGCACTTGATGAATGGAATGCTATTTAAGGATATGGCAAGTTACTCAGAATGGTGGCAGTGGACACTAACATAATGAAATGATTTTCATATGCTTATCTGATAAGATTATTCTTTTCTATTACATGATCAAACAATAGACAGAAGACGATCTACCTAAGAATTGAGAGTAGTGCTACTCTTGAATCTTGTGGCAGCAGGTTAGTTCGAGAGCATAATGACAAGATATTCCCCATATTTGATAAAATAAGAATGGATCCTACATCATTAAAAGATCAAGCACATATTTTTTCTCACAAGGGATGATGGATTTGTTAACTGATCATTTTCCTTGTTTGATCATTGAAGGACTTAGCTCTATAACTGTTTCACAATCCCGAGTGGTTTGTTTCTTGATTGTTATTGCAGAAATTGTGTGAGAATATAGAGCACTTTGTTTTTTGTTAAAATGATTCACAGTAACAGGGTTTCTTGAATGATACGTTGGCCTTTTCACATAATTAGATGAAAAGACATGTTACTTATTCAACAACAAAATCGAATTACTTATCTTATTTTGATGGATCAGTGAGCAAAAACAAAAAGATTTAATTTTAAATATTCATTCACATTTTATTTCGTGATCACGGGCAGTTGTGGGTGGTGGACTTCAATAGAATAGTTTATTTCCACTGAAGCAGAGGTGGCGGCTAATGTTTTGAAGAAAGAAACAGAAATGCCCCACTTTTTCCATTCTGGTGACTGGGTTAAATACCAGTGTGTGTGTGTGGGTTAAATCCTGTAATTGGGATCCACCCAATTACAGGATGATCCGACTTGGGCCACTGATGACAGTGGCCCACTTACTATATAGAGAGTTGTATTGGGCCACTTATAATCAGTGGCCCAATAAGTACAATAGGTACAATACTGGGCCAGTAAGAAGACATGGCCCAACGACCACAAAGATACAAGTAACAGCATATTCAACAGTGGGTTTACTCCTGGACAAAGAGAAACGAATTATTTCCTTATTTCTATCTATTTAATAAGTTAAAAGTTTACTTACCTTGAGGCCAAGGAGCCGGACCCGACGGGTTCTGACATGGACCTGCTTGCATATGGTGGCAAAATCAGTGGTGCAGTAGACAACTAAGTCTCCCAGAGGATGAGATGCCACCCTGCCATGGATGAAAGGTCTGGTGGTGGCAGAAACTGTGTTAGGGTCCTCGGTGATCCCAATGCTCACTTCTGTCGCTGCCGGAGAGGGAAGGTTAGGAAAGGACTCGTCAATTAATGGATGTTTTAATGGCCGCCTAAGAGGCGGCCCGACCAAGATTCTGATCTTCTGCAAATCTTGTTGGGTATCTTGTGCAAGATAATCAGATGGCAGTTTGGCCAGTGATTCCAGCACAGTCGAGCACCTGTGCAATTTTCAAATTGATGTGTCAGAAAGACAGAAATTGATGGAGAAGTAGATGCAGATGTAGGTTTCAATATTTGTTAGATTACAGGGTCCCCTTATAGATGTATTTACACTTCTAGTAATATCATGTGACTCTGTAAAGGAACGTTGTAATAGAGCCATTAGGAGATAACAGGTCTTAATTCCACCGTTATCTACACTTAGACCTAACCCTCTAAAGAGGGCAGCTGAGGTCTAATAATACAGGTTGCTCTATTTTTCTTCTCATTGTACTGTTGAATCTTCCTGATGTTGAACACTTGTGGAGACTTAGGGCTTGACTCAGGCCAAACTATGAAATATACAAAGATATAGATAGACACTGACTTAGTTGTAGATATAAACAAGGCATTCATATAGATAAAAATCCTGATATGATCCTCAGCTGGAGTGAAGGCAACAAGAATGGAATAATTCAAGTGGAGGGCAATTGTATCTGTATTGTGCTTTGTCCCTAATAGAGCAGTATACATTTGCCTACTAAGTGCTCTAAAGAATATCTTGGAAACAGAACAGCTTTTGCCTGTTGGGTAGGAGAGAACAGGAATACATCTCAACCTGCTTTAGTATGTCAGCAGAGTGACTTCATCATTCTCTCTAAAAAAAGAAAGGTACTCTGAACACTGATATGAACCCCTTACCAAGGAATTTTCTAATTTACTTCATCAGAGGGAAGTTGCAATGATACCTCCATATGGTTATAAATACGAGAGTTGGGTCCCTCTTTTTTGGATATGGAATATGAAGATGGTAAGTTATGTGTCTCTCTAGGGTTGAGCCCTGCTGTCTCTCTCACCCTCTCACAGAGTCTTGGAGCTTGGCGGCACTATCCTTCCTCTAGCCCGGCTAACAACCTACTTTCATCCTCGACACCTCATCTAGTCTCATCTATTTCTATATTCAAGGCTACATCCTGATAGAACCTAAACCAAGGTTCCTATCATACAGATTACAAAATCCCTGCAGCCCAAGGTAATGCAACAGAGAATAATATGGAAATTTTTTCTTTTCCCACAAATTTATCTAATAAGGGGTTAAAACGTAAATAATATCAAGATTTCAAGAAGAGCACATTGATTACAACAAAAACCATACAACCATGGTTATTCAACTCAGAAACAAGAAAACGATTTTAAGCCTAGAAATAAAAGAAAGAAAGGTAGACCCACAGATGAAAAAGACCCCTTCCCTCATTCATATCAGTTAGAGAAAGGCGGAATAGAAGTGTACCAGTTTCCATTAACTTGGACCTGAAAAAGAGAGCACAGATGCAGCCCATAACCAGTGATGTCAACTTTCAAAGGTTCCACATTCTTTTCACTGGGAATGCCACGCCATCCAAGAGGCACAATTGAGGTTGCTGTTTGTATGACAGGAGACTCAACGATATGTCCCAGTTCAACGGTATCACCAGCAGAGATACCAAGCAACTGCTGTAAGTGGGGAAATTGATTCAACTGTTCCCCTCCAAGAAAAGACGTAGCATTGTTGGTCACATAGAGATCAAAGATTCTGAAAGCCCAGAAAAATTTTAGTGATACAAGCAAGATAATGAGTGACTTCATTCATTGTGAAGCTTAGTCAAATAGCGAATACAGGAATAACAATAAGACTGGATGCAACCATAAACCAGTTAAAGAATAATGGTTCTAGTCATTAATTAAAGAATTCAAACATCTCCAGACAGTGTTGATCACTTTAACTCCAGCATTCACAATCAAATGTAACAAAAAAGCTCACTTCTGGAAACGTGATCGATAAGACTTCATGGAGTGAGACTGAAATCGCTCCTTCAACTCTGAAATCAAGGATCTCACCTGCACATGCCTTTGCCAAAATAAAGCAACTAACATGAGTGCCTATAATGAAGAACCTAGTGACTATCTCATAAACGAGCTCATCAAAACACAAGAGAGCCAAAATATTTTAACAAGTAACATGCGGAAGCCGTACCGAGGTCAACTTTGAATATTCTGAGTCAGATAGGAAGTCCACTGAAGAATTCCCCAAGAGATAAAGCTGTTCACAAGAGCAACATAGGGTTAAATGACTTAGAAAAAATGAAAGATTCACACAAAGCAATAGTGATTACCTCCCAGCAAAGACAGACTAAATGGAGTTTATGTACATAAAGAGGGGACAGCTGCCCTTTTTTTCATAGAAAAGGAGAAGAATAACTTGAGGCTAGTATAAAGATTTCACTCCAAAACAAGGCATTTGTTGTAAGCACTAAGGGTATTCAAAGTAACTATGAGGTTTAGGGGCATTTTGGTCATATATAGCGGTATATCAAGAAAGGCATAGCTCTTTGAACTGACCCAGGCAATTTTAGCTTAACCTGGGGCGGCAAGGATATTCCTCCCCAGTCTGTATATGTCTCAACTGAACCATCTTGTTTCTGAGACAGTCCTAGTGGATGGCATTGGTTGTACAGTGATGTGAAAAGATACAGAAATCGTTGAGGACAGAGTGCACCTAAGAGTGAGAGATGATAAGTCCTAAAAAGCCCTACACATTGGGGTATTTATACCCTTCTACCCAAGGACACCATTAATGATTTTATGTACGTATCGGTTTCCTCACTGGAATTATAAAAGGTTAATTTGCAGAAAATTAAAAAGATTAACATCCTGATTTTCAATGATTACCTTCCCAAATGGTACATATGACGGCAAATAGGGAACACTACGCCAACCACTTCCAACGTCCAACGAATTTTTACCCGCTTGGCCATTCTTTTCTCCACCAGCAGGAATGGGGGAGAGAGAGACGCCATCCAAACCCTCTTGAATCTGAAGAGAAGATGGCCCATTTTCTTCCTCCTCGACAGTAGATGCTAAGGCTAACTCCACATCTGATTGGTACCTTCTCCCTTTGAATCTGTCAATCTGTTTCCACACTCCTTCCAAAGGAACAAGCCTGGAGAGCCTCCATAGTGAGGTCCGAACTGGGCCCAAGCCCATTACAAGTTGTTCCTTTTCACCCCCTTTGTTTTCTTCCATGGATTGCTTTCTTCATGAACCCTTCCAACTTTAAAGGAGATTGTGATGACTGTGAATTGTAGTGATCAAAATAAGCAGGAGATAAAATGCGTGGGATTAAGTCCTCTGGAATGCAGTAGGATTTGAAATGTTGTTCCCATCCCTTGTGGTGGACATAACTAGCATAAAAAATAACCATTAACTTTATGGAATTCAAGGAACACGTAATACAAGGGAGACAACTTACTCCCTTAGAGCTGCATTTCCAACAGGAGGTTGAGAGAATGTGATACACTTGATCTGAACTTCCTGCTGATCCTTTGAGGATGATGAAGCAATCACCCTTAGAATAGCAAGAGTAGCCAATGCTGCTACCTGTGCAAGGGAATAGAGGAACTATTAAGACTCCTGTCTTTCAAAAGGGGTATAAATGGAAGAAAAACATTATAATACTTACAGCCCCACCAAGTGAATGTCCACATAGAACAAGTTTCCTTTTCTTTTTCTGTGCAAGCTTGTACAACTCTAGCGCAGGAATTCCCTTTGCACGGGCCATAAATCCCTATTTTTTAGGAGAGAAATCCAGAGAGAGAATTAAAAGCTTCAGTATACATAGGGATTACTCAGATAACTGATATGCTCACAGCTACAGGAGAAAATTACAAGGAAGCAGGAAATGTTAATTGTTGATAAGAAAGTAGTAGAAATGAGCCAAGATGACGCTGATATAGATAAACGACAAGCATGATAACATGAGTCTTAATGATTAATCATATGCAGGATAGCAAAAGATCCAAAACCATTATCTCTTTCTATCAGAAATTTACCTACTAAAACATAGTTTCAGACAGTTCATCTGATGCAGAAGCAGGAGATGTAAAATCTTCAGAAAGCGCATTGAAAGACTGCACAATTATGTTTAAAACTGGAATGATAAAAAATAACATGGGCACATCACAACTATGTTTGAAAAGATATTCACCCGGTGGGCAGCAGGCTTAGACTTCTTTTGCAAACCATTTGATTTGGGCAGAATTTTCCTCGTCAGTTTTTCTCCCACCTTATTTTCATAATATTCTAAGTCTTCCACGGTTTCATCGGGAAATATGACACCTTGAAGAATATTTGCATCGGCAATGATATCTCTAACAAATGAGAAACAGAAATAGGAGGCGATTCAATCAATTTCATAAACTAGTTATTGAGGCAATCAGAAATAGGACCAGACCCAGAGTTTTTCAATTACTTGTACTGCTTTGTTCCAATAAATGAAGCAAATAATGTATCGGCTGATTCTGCTAAAAGGTACCTATAAAAAATAAGGAAACAAGAGATATAAACAAGTGCCTAGAGAAGAACTCAAAGTTACAGTACCACCTAGAAGAATGTCCGAAAACATGATGTCAAATAATGAATGGAGGAAAAGATAACACACTTTGTCTTTTTTTTACTACAAATGCAGCTGCTAAATGCTTGTATACATAATCAAACTAGATTGTTTAATCAAATCTGGTGCCCACAGCCATTAACTTCCATGAAAGATATAAGTGAACTAGGAAACTTCTCAACAACATGATAGGCCACAAGTATAAATAATGATCCAAAACTAATGTACATGCTGATTCCTTGTTTTTCGAAGGTGATTAGCCCCCTCCCTGTATTAATGTCAGGAGAGAGAAGAAGTTTCCAGAAACCGCATCCACTAATAGACGGACAATTACCCTCTTCAGCATCTCTCTCTCATGCACAGACGAGTTGATTCAATAGACACTTTCTGGATCTTTTCCATTCTCCTTTTCTGTCACTAAATGTTCTTGATAGGTTGAATGTAATTTTGGAAATATTGACAAGAGAGACTAGAAATAAGATGGCTGGATAGAGTAGCAACTCTTTCTCCATAATCAACTCTAGTTTTGCTTAGTATTGCCTACCACAACATCATTGGCAGACATCAAGATTCTCTTCAACAATTTATGAATCACTCTTTCTACTAATTGTGAAGGTTTAGCTTCCTTAGTATCTAGGACAACCAAAAACCGAAATGAAAAACTTGGAATATCAAAAGCTTCTATTGACGTTGGGATCAATGGGAGTACTGCACTCGCTGCGGAGTTTGAGATCAAGGCCCTCGGTCCTCTCTGCTATTTCCTTGGACTTGAGGTGGCCTACTCGTCTCGCGGCATCTTTGTTTCCCAGCAGTAGTATGCCGTTGATCTTCTCAAGCTCACTGGTATGGTTGACTGCGCTCCAGTCCGAACTCCCATTGATCCCAACATCAAATTGGGGAAAGGGGAGGACTCACCTCCGGTGTACCATCATCAGTACCAGCAGTTGGTGGGCAAGCTCCTGTACCTTACGCACACTCGGCCAGATATCAGTTTTGCTGTGAATCTTCTCAGCCAGTTTATGCATGCGCCACATGAGATCCATCGTCAAAGCGGCCAATCGGGTTCTCGCGTACCTGAAGGGCTGCCCCGGGAAAGGTTTGTTGTCTCCTCGATGCTCTGATCTGACCGTCAAGGTCTACACCGATGCTGATTTTTGTCAGGTCGGTGGTTGACTACTGATCCACGACCGGATACTGTACATTCGTTGCAGCCTTGTCACTTGCAAGAGCAGCAAACAGGACAAAGTGTCCTGCTCGAGTGCAGAAGCCAAGTATCGCGCTCTTGCGGATGGGGCCTCGAAAGGTCAGTGGATCTGTGGGATACTCTGCGAGCTTTGCGTCGAGTATGCCGGCCTGATTCACTCTTTTGGGACAACAAGTCGGCCATTGCTCTTGCTAAGAATCCTGGCCAGCAAGGCCGGATAAAGCACATGGAACGCAACCGTTACTTCTTCAAAGAGCGAATGGACAAGGGCATCTTTGACCTCAAGTACGTTGCTTCATCCGACCAGGCCGCGAACGTCTTCACCTAGGGGCTCTCCAATCCACTACTCATCCGTGCGACATCCAAGCTTGGCATGGACGATATCCACACCTCGCTTGCAGGGGGCTGTTAGTATAGTGGTATAAGGGTAAATGGGCTGCTCTATTAGCCCATTAACCCCATATTATCTCTCTCTCTCCTAGGGTATAAGTACCCTTTTGTATCCCTCATTTGAGGTGATCGAGTATTCTCCTTCCTCTCTCTCAACCCTAAACTAGGGTTTCACCATTAACAGGTACCATTGTACCCATTACCATTTACTTTACACGGGAAAGGTCAATATATTCTAATCAGAATAAAGCAGACCAACATGACGTGAAAACCCCAAGGAAAGCTGATCTATTAGACTAGTAAGGCCAAAAAAAAGTGTCCTTAAGTAAAACTAAAGATATGTAAGATCAAATATTACCATTAGAAAATTTCTTAAGATTATTGTCCTTATCAAAACTTCAAAATACCCTAGAAAATTTTGGGCAAAATAGCCCACTTTAGTGAAAAGTGTTATCTGAAACTTGATAATGATCTTTAAAAAATCAACTTAAGATTAGGCAGTCATAATCTTGCTTTACCTATTGCTATCTTTGTACTTATCAAGACTTCGAAATAGCCCACTTTTGTGAGCAGTGTTCACTGAAACTTGATAATGATCTTTAAAAAACCAACTTAAGAGTAGGCAGTCATATTCTTGCTTTACCTATAGCTATCTTTGTTGAATTTTTGTGTCCTTCAAATACTCTCAGATAAAACTCTTTGAATGTTGGATGGAAAAGATGAATTCAAACTTAAAACATGGGATACGCAGATTGATGCAGGCTCCATCGGACATGGCCACCCAGGTGTTGATGGGAAGCTACGGGAGAGTGTTGGACTGGGGCCAGCGATCCGAGCACCGGCGGGGCCAGTCAACTTTTTATAAGGGTCTAAGACCGGTGTTTTCTCAGGCCCAGAGGATGTTTCAAGCAAAGCTAGGGGATGGGGCACACTTCAAATTCTGGAGTGATGACTGGTCCGGTTTGGGACCTTTGAGGGACGTTTTTCCCCGGCTCTTTGGGCTCTCCATAATCCCAGAGACTACGGTGCAGCAGGCTTGGCGCAACGCGTGGTGCCCATCGCTCCCTGATGCCATGTCGGATCAGCGGATCGAGGATCTACTCAGGATGCAGGCGGCGTTAGCTCACCTTCAGCCTGTTGAAGCGGCAGGGGACGCATGGGAGTGGAGGGGATCCAGATTCTCTGCTCGAGGGGCTTATAAAGTGCTTTTAGACGCAGAGCCTCTGGAGGACTCGGACGTGGTGCAGCGGTGCCGGATGCTCTGGAGGCGTCGAATTCCGTTGAAGATCAAGATATTCGGATGGCTTCTCATCCGAGGCCGCCTGATGACGCGTGCCTTGCGGCAGAGATATGTGCCGGGAGCAGATGCCGGCTGCGTCATGTGCTCCGCCACGATGGAAGATTGCACTCATCTATTTTTTGAGTGCCCATTGGTTCAGCCGGTGTGGGCTGCGGCGGCTGTGGAAGGACTTGACACCACGTCGGCGGATGCTTTTTGGAGATCGCTCTCTCAGGGCCCTTTCAGACGTGAGGCGGAGTGGAGGACCATTTTCGCCACCTTATGGGCGATATGGCTCCACCGCAACGAGATCATCTTCAGGGGTCGTCTCCCATCCACCGACACGGTACAGCATGAGGCGAGGTGGATTGCACAATCTTGGCATCTCGGTGGCACTAATCATGCTGTAATTGACCCACAATACCGGTCATTTCTTCAATGACAAAGGGGGGCCACTGTTTTCGGGTGGCTCTCTATCTTTTTTCAAAAAAAAAAAAAAAACATGGGATACGCAATCAAGGTTTCTTGGTGATCAAATTTGCATAGAGACATAGGATAACAGATTGAGCAATCATGAGCGTAACAGAACCAATTTCTGCTGAACTCATGAGTATATCAATTTGGGAAAATATATTACTAAATGGAAATTCTTTCTTCAGTGAAAATAAACACCGACCAAAGAAAAGATACATAAGCTTACCTGTGAGGCACATGATCTAGAGAAGGCTGTATACGTTCCAGGGAAACAACTTGCCCGCCAAAATCAGTTTTGAACTTGTTAATTACTCGAATCACTTCACTGGCAGGTCTCTGCAGGGAAAACAGAAATCATCATCATCTTAAATAGGACAATGCGAAGTTTTCGCTTTATGTTCATTGAAGCATTCAAGATCTAAAAAGCTTTGATGAAATGCAAGAAAACATCAGAATTTTTCTCTAAATTTCACATATGGACAGAAATTGATCCCGTAGAAACGATGCAAAAAGATGTTCAACACTTAATTCCATCAGCAACTTGATAGTGTTTAAATTTCATCAATAGTAAAAGATAATTAAGATAAAATTTGACCTATTTGAGACTAAAAGATGATGAGGAGATTGAATTCAAGGCACTACAGGCTAGCCAGTCATCTATTCCTGACTTTGAACTTTGAATAAGACATGGAATAAGGCGCCCCCCGACCGGACGGCATACCGATCTTTTTCTACAGTGAATGTTGGGATGCGGTTGGACCGGAAGTTATGGTAACGATCAAGGACTTTTGTTCTGGGCGGTGCAACATGAACCGGATAAACAAGGCGTACATCGTTCTTATCCCTAAAGTTCAAGGGGCTGAGCAAAATTGGGGACTTTCGGCCAATCTCGCTATCAAATTCCATTTATCTGATCATCGACAAGGTGCTGGCCAACCGTATCCGGGAGGTCCTAACGTCTTTAATCAGCCCTTTCCAATCTGCATTTATGCCAGGTCGGCAGATGTCGAACAACATTGTGCTAGCGGAGGAGATTGTGGCAGCGTGGCGGTGGAGGGACACCCCGGGTTTTATGTGGAAGGTGGATTTTTCTAAGGCGTACAACACCTTAGACTGGCAGTTCCTGTGGAACGTCCTTCGGCGGCAGGGGTTTCCGGAGACATGGGTACGGTGGGTGAAGCAGTGCGTCACAACCCCCACTTCTGCCATTCTTGTACAGGGATGACCGCAAGGGAGCTGGATCCACCCCCAACGGGGGACTCGACAGGGCTATCCATTGGCTCCATTATTATTTATCCTTGCGGCGGATACCTTAGCGGTGTGTACGTTGCAAGTATGTCGGAGCGGATCCCTCACCGGTTTTCAGTCGCCAAGCGTGCCATCCTGTATACCCTTGTTGTAATATGCCGATGACACAACATTTTTCATCCAGGGATCCTAGCTGTGCACACCTCGTCCACCATGATGGACATTTTCTCGGACTTCTTTGGCCCACAATTGAACCGAGCTAAATCGTTCTTCATTGGATTCGGACTATCTCCGGAGGAGCTGGCGGGGTGCTCTAGGATATTGGCCACCCCCATAGGTTCCCTACCGATACGCTACATGGGAGTGCCACTAGTGGATCGACGACTACGTGTGCAAGATTGGCACCCGGTTATCGAGAAGGTGGAGTCACGACTCGCACGTTGGCGAGCACGCTTGCTATCGCGAGGGGGTCGCCTCATGCTCCTCAAGGCGGTATTGGCAGCCATTCCCACCTACTTCATGGCCATCTTCAAGATGCCAGTGGGAGTTCGTAGATGGCTTGAGCAGATGATGCGGGGTTTCTTCTGGCTGGGCTCCTAACCTGAGGAGTCTCGGGGGGCGGCTCTGGTTGCATTGGAGACCGTGTGCCATCTTGTAGACCAAGGAGGCTTGAGGGTCCAACAGTTGTTGCACACTAACACAGCCCTTCTATTCAAATGGGTTGGTCGACTTCTCCAACCCACAGGGGATTTGGTTACCACAGTGTTGAGGGATGAGTATGGAACTACGCTGGACTGGCAGTTCTGGCAGACCCCGAGGAGGGGAGACTCCGCATTCATGTCCTCCCTTCGAACTGTATTACAGGCGGTCCGGCCTTTCTTCCGTCCTTAGCTTGGAGCGAAGGAGTCTTTTCGATTCTGAGCAGATGACTGGTCGGGCCAGGGATGCTTGCGCCAATCTTTCCCCCGCTTGTTCGCACTATCACTGGACCAGGAGGGCCCCATCAATCGGGCCTGGCACGACGCATGGGCCCCGCCCTTATCCGAGGCACTATCCGACCAGCGGGCAGGGGATCTTCTCCAGCTACAAGCTACTTGCGGATCGGAAACCATCGGAGGGGCCAGATGCGTGGATTTGGAGCGAGCCTCTTTTCTCCGTTCGAGTCGTCTATAATCGCCTTCGGGACTAGGTGGGGTCAGAGGATTCTGCATTCTTGAGACTATGGAGACAGGTATGGAAGAGCCGCCTACCGATGACGATCCGAGTCTTCGCCTAGCTTTTGCTCCGTAGGCGCCTCTTGATGAGGTCTCTATGCCAGCATATGATACCAGACGCCCCGGCCGAGTGTGCACTCTGCGCGGGGAGCAGTGGAGGACTGCGAACATCTGTTCGTCACATGCTCTTTCGCCTCGTCTATCTGGCGACGGGCCAGCGTCGTCCGTCTTGAGCTCTCATCTTGGGAGGCTTTTTGGAGTTTCGATTAGAGACGGACCATATCGGCGAACAGTGGAGTGACAGCTCATCTTTGCCATCCTTTGGTCCATTTGGAGTCATCGAAACGAAGTCATATTTAGGGGTGGTACCCCCTCAGTCGATGTCATTCAGCACGACGCAAGAGGATTGGATATATCATGGTCTCGACGAGGCTAAGGCCCATTGACTCTTGTAAACTTATAATTTGACTTTGTAAATCGTCATATTTTCAATGACAACGGAGGGGCCCACAGACTAGGGGGCCTCTCTTCCTTTATTCAAAAAAAAAAATAAGACATTGAATTCGAGGCACCTGGAGCCTAGCAATACGTCTGCTCCTGGATTTCAACTTTGACTAAAACATTGAATTCCAGGCACTACAGGCGAGCGCTTCGTCTGTTTCCAGGATTTAATTTTGACTAAGGTCCTTCAAAACATGCCTGAATCAACACCTTGAAACAATCTCTTAATAATGGAAGACGTTTTGGATGGTAGACCTAATCAATGTGCCAGATCATCCACGGTTTTTCTATTTGAATCTCTTAATCATCATAATGTTATATATCCAGAGAATGTAGTAGAATACCACAGGACACAAGAATAAGGAGTGAGAATCAACGGGACGGGAAGGAATAAACCTGATCTATCGCTGCATAATTTCCAAAAACAATCATCTAGAAACAGACCTAATCATCCATGATTTTCCTACTTAAATCATCTAAATCATCATGAAATTCTACGTCCAGAGAAGTTAGCAGAAGAGCAGACTAGGGAGATAGAATTGACATGAAGGAATAAACGTAATTTAATAGCAGATAGTTTCCAAATACAATCATCCAGAAACAGAACCAATCATCCATGATTCATAATAATCCTGAAATTCCACGTCCACAAAAGGAAGTAGAATAGAAAAAATCAAAATAAGGAGTTAGAAATAAAAAAGAAAAAGAAAACTTAATCTATCTGTGGATAATTTCCAAAAAAATTATCATATCTTTTCTACTTTGAATCATCTAAATCGTCACAAATTTCCACATCCAGAGGAAGGTAGCAGAGTAGCATAAAATGCCAAAATAAGGATTTAGAATTGACAAGAACGAATAAACCTAAATAAGTTAGAAGAAATTCCAAGTCCAGAGAAACGCCTAATCTATCTGAGGAGAATTTCCAGAAGCAACCATCCCATCTTTTCTACTTAAATCATATACATCAGCGTACTATTCCATAATCCAGAGAAATTAGTAGAATAGCATACGACACCAGATTAAGGAAATAATTGATAATAAGGATCGGAACCTAATCTATAGCCGGATAATTTCCTGAACACCTCATCCATGATTTTCTACTTAAATCATATAAGTCATCGTATTATTCCACATCCAAAGAAGTCATAAAAATAGCATAGAACAACATAATAAGGCGTTAGAGCCGACCTTATAGACGCACTCGGACAGAACCATAGAACAGAGAACTTCCTGGAGATCTGAGATGGACTCCGCCTTCACAGCTCTGCAGAGGTCCTGGATCTGCTTCCTCCGGATCTCGAACTCCTCGCGTAACCGCTGTTCCCGCTCCTTTTTCTCCAAATCGCGCGTCCAAGGCGGCCAATTCCACGTCCCAGGCACCTGCATCGTCGGAGCCCTAATTTTCCCCGTCTGCTCCCGGATCCACGCCTCCACTCGGCTGCGGAGCGACGTCATCATTCTCCTGCAGTGTCTCCCCAAATTTTCTTTACGAGATCGGAGATCGATGACGAAGGTAGTTGAGAGTGTTGCGGAGAGAAGGTGACGGGGAGGACTTCGGAATATGCCGTCACCTCGGATCTTCGGGTACCTAGAGAGAGAGTGAGAGAGAACTGAGAAAGAAAGAGAAAGAAAGAGGGACACGTGGACGAATATCTGAGTATCGTATAATGCTTAAACGAGAATAACGGTTATGCGTGGAGAGAGAGAGACAGAGACAGACAGAGAGAGAGAGAGAGAACAGCCATCACTGAGCTGATCCGATCAGCCATCATAGACCCTGTGAGGGACCACCGATCTGATGGAACGCGTCAATCTGATTAGCGATCACGATTAGTTGGTTTTTGATCGATTACAGATCAAAGCCAATTCTTCGATTGAGGGAGTGATCGATTCTGCGATCGATCACGCCACTAAAATATTGAACTGATCGCCGATTTGTCGAATATTTTGAATTTTAATACTTCGTTTATTTCTTTTAAATTATTTTTTTCTCATTCTATATTTTGTCTGATCAGCAATCTTTGTATAATTTCGAGCTTTCATTTTTAATGATTGATTAATGATCATATCGATCGCATACTAGCTAGGCAACGATCAGACAGCTGATCTGATCTAGGGTTGGTCAATTTTGATCGAGTCGCCGATCTGATCGTCGCACATCGATCGATCGATCGATCGGCGATCAGCGAAAACTTAATTTTGTGATCGATCGATGATTGATCGATGATCGATCGATGAAATCGCTGTGATCGAGCTTTAATTCTTATAAATTAAATTCACTCTCTCACTCGCGCTCTCTTGCTCTCTCGCGCTCTCTCGCACTCTCTCGCGCTCTCTTGCTCTCTCAGAAGCTCATCGTCAGAAGCTTCTTCATCGCCACCTTGATACTCTGCACATCGCCGGTGATACTCGGCATTCTGCATAATTTTTTTATTTTTTTAAAAATATAAAACCTCCGTGCTTCTTCGTCCCTCAGTTTCACATCCTCTGGTGGAAGACGACGAAGAAGAAAGTCTCCGGTTGCCATATGCTGAATAGTAGAGAAGCAGCTCTCTCGGGCGACGGCGAGAGAGGTTGGGAGGAGAATTCCTCCGACTCGGATCTTTGATCGAGGGAGGAGAAAAATGAGAGAGAGTGAAAACGGGGAAGAGGGGGAGAGGAGAACGCCGGAAGGTGAGGGTGACGGAGAACTCCTCTCGCGACGGAAATTATTTCCGTCGCGAGAGGGGACTCACAGCAGCGCATGGGCGCGCGAGCGAGAGAGATACGGAGACGAAGAAGGAGAAGTTCTCCCGCCTCTCCTCGCGACGGAAATTCCGTCGCGAGAGAGGGAGCGATGAGGAGAGAGAGAAACGGGAGAGAGGGAGGAGAAGTTCTCCTCCCGCCTCTCCTCGTGGCGGAAATTCCGTCGCGTGAGAGGGAGCGAGGAGGAGAGACTAGAGAGAGGGAGGAGAAGTTCTCCCGCCTCTCCTCGTGATGGAAATTCCGTCGCGTGAGAGGGAGCGAGGAGGAGAGACTAGAGAGAGGGAGAAGAAGTTCTCCCGCCTCTTCTCCTCGCGACGGAAATTCCGTCTCTCCCTCTTACTGATCGTCGACCTCGATCGATCGACGATCAGCCGACGATCGATCGGCGCACAGACCCCTTTGATCGATCGAGGCGTCGATCTTTTGACGATCGATCTCGATCGATCATGATCGGCCGACCCTAATCTGATCGGTGGGCCTCGATCAGATCATTGAAGTGATGCAGTCAAGATCATTCTTGATCGACTGAATCGATCGATCAACTAAGAGCCGATCATGATATCGACGATCTTCATCGATAGGCAAAGCGGGAGCGGAAGCTCATGTGGGACCCACAACCAAATAGTCGTTAAATTCGAATGCCGACCACCGAAGCTTTCATGACTGTCAGCTCGCGTGCAGGAATGGAAGAAGAGGGCGGAAGAAGAAAGACGGCCGCGTTCTCTCTCCTCTTTCTCCTCTGCGCTTTTAGGGTTTCCTGCGAGTCCGTAGTTCCCGCCTTGTTCGTCTTCGGGGACTCTCTGGTGGACAACGGGAACAACAACGATCTGAGCTCCATGGCCAAGTCAAACTTCTACCCTTACGGAGTGGACTTCTCCCAAGGCCCCACCGGGAGGTTCTCTAATGGGAAAACCATTGTCGATCTATTCTGTAGGCTCTCTCTCTCTCTCTCTCTAGGACTACTCTTCTTTCAGACGATGTCTCTCTCTCCAGCTTTACCGTTTCTTCCTCTTTCAGGCGATCTTTCTCTGTCTACCTTTTATCGTTTCTTCCTCTTTCAGGCGATCTTTCTCTCTCCATCCTTTATCATTTCCTCCTCTTTCTGGAGATGTCTCTCTCTATCTCTCTCTCTAATGGGAAAACAGCGTCGACCTTTTCTGCAGGCTCTCTCAAGATCTCTCTCCTTAGGAGTAGCAACTTTTCTGTGGCCTTCCTTCCTCCCTACAGACCTACATTCTCTGTTTCTGTGTGACTAGCAGCGTTTCTTCTCGTTGCTTCTTCAGTTCTTCTGGCAGCTTTTACCCCTTTGGCTTATCTCCTCTTTTCCTCTTCTGGAATCTCTCTCTCTCTCTAGCTTTTTCGTTTCTTCATTCTCCCATGTATTGTCTCTCTCTATCTTTTATCGTTCTTCAAGCGATGTCTTTCACTCTCTCTCTCCACCTTTTATCGTTTCTTTAGGCTCTCGCTCTAGATCTCCCTCCACCTCTATCGTTTCAGGCGATGCTTCTCTCTCTCTCCACCTTTTATCGTTTCTTCGGTTCTTCGATTCGTCCTCTCTCAAGCTGTCTCTCTCTCTACACCTTTTATCGTTTCACTTTTAGGCTACGTGTCTCTCTCTAAAGATATATGTCCTTCTCCGCACGTTTTATCGTCTCTTCTTTCAGCTGATGTCTCTGTTTCTCTCTCTCTCTCAATCTCTCTCTCCGAACCTTTAACGGTTTCTTCTTCTTTCAAGCTCACTCTCTATCTCTCTCCGCACCTTATATCGTTTATTCTTCTATCAGGCGATGTCTCCGTTTCTCTCTCTCTCTCTATCTTTATATGTATATATATCTCTCTCTCTCTCTTTCTCTATCTCTCTCCCCTCTCCCGCACCTTTTATGGTTTCTTCCTCTTTCAAACGATGTCTCTCGCTCTCCATCTTTAATCTTTTCCATTTCTTGTAAGCAATCAATTTGACCTCTCTCTCTCGTCTCCACCTTTTTTCATTTCTTGCAGGCGATCTCTCAGGCTTCTTTCTCTACTTTCTCATACTGCTTCATCTTCTTGCAGGCGAAGCCTTTGGCCTTCCCTACCTCCCACCATACACCTCCACATTTCTCAACGATACCTTTCTCCTTGCCGGCGTCAACTACGCCTCTGCAGCCGCGGGGATTCTCGAGGAAACCGGCCAACTCCTCGTACTCTCTCCTTATCTCCTCTCTTTCTCTCTCTACATCTTACATCTCTGTTCGGTCTGTGTTTTCCAAAGGGGGAGAGGTTCACGTTAAGCGACCAAGTTCTCAACTTTCAGAGCAACCTCGACCAGTTTAGGGTTTCCCTGGGCAGAAATACAGCGCTCTCGCACTTCTTATCCTGCTCCATCGCTGTCGTCGTCATCGGCAGCAACGACTACATCAACAATTATCTCCTCCCCTCTTTCTACACCTCCAGCCACTCTTTCTCCCCGGAAGACTTCTCCTCTCTCCTCCTTGATCACTACTCACGTCAGCTTCTCGTAAGTCACTTTTCTCTCTCTAGAATCTTCTGATTGTCTCTCTAAGATTTTTCTCTCTAGGATTTCCTATTTTCTCTATCCTGCATTTCTCTCAATAAGTTTCTCTCTCTAAGATTATTCTTTTCAGAATTTTCTTATTTTCTTCTTAGGATTTTTTGTTCTCTGTTGAACTTTGTCTGTCTAGACTTTTCTCTCTCTAGGATTTTTCTTTCTAGAATCTCCCCAGAATTTTCCCATTTTCTCTCTAGGATTTTTCTCTATAGAA
The DNA here is from genome assembly GCA_024174645.1 of Lemna minuta. NCBI lineage: Eukaryota > Viridiplantae > Streptophyta > Magnoliopsida > Alismatales > Araceae > Lemna > Lemna minuta. Next base: position 6,428,888 of record CM044119.1, on the reverse strand, counting down.
AATTCTATCTTTAGGATTTTCTCTATAGAATTTCTCTCAAGAAATTTCTGAATTATCTCTAGAATTTTTCTTTCCAGTACTTTCTCTCTCTCCGTTTTTTCCCTCTAGAACTTTCTCTCTCTAAATGTATCTTTCTTGCAGGCGCTTCATGACATGGGACTGCGAAAGTTTTTCATTGCAGGGCTAGCGCCGTTAGGCTGCATTCCTAGTCAAAGAACGATGAACTTGACGCCGTCAGGCAAGTGCGCTGACGCCGTCAACAACATTGTCGGTTACTTCAACGGCGGTTTGCGTGAGCTCGTAGAAAAGCTCAATGGCGATCTCCCTGACGCCGTCTTCGTCTACGCCAACACTGACGGCGCCGTCAAGGAGATTCTCGACAAACCTTCTTCTTACGGTGCTTTCTCAAAAACCCTAAACCCTCGAGCCCGGACTTCTCTTGCTGATTTGATTGACCGAGTATCACGTGACAGGATTTGAGGTGGTGGAGAGAGCGTGCTGCGGCATGGGCAGGAACAGTGCGGAGATCACGTGCGTGCCAATGGAGGCGCCATGCAGCAGCAGAACCGGCCACGTGTTCTGGGACGCATTTCATCCCTCCGAGGCGGTCAACGCTATTCTGGCTGACCGCGCTCTCGTGGGCCCCCCTGAATACTGTTTCCCCTTCAATCTGTCCACGTTGGCGACCCGTTGACCTGTGCATCGCTTTTCTGCACGTGTTGCGCGTGAGAAAGCTTTTCAAAGTTCTAGGTAAATTATTTTAGTATTTTCCTCGTTATTTCTCGTTGAACTGTAGTTGAGACCATTGATCGATCACCCTGCCTGATCCTGACCGTTGATCTTGTAAACCTGGGTTGGACTTCATTGATCCGACTGCATGAATCATTGATCGGAAAAAGTGATGGGCAACCTTTTGTTGGTGAGATCTATTCTACGATTGCCATTAATGGTTAGTACTTTGGAATGGTAATCCGTTCATGATGGTCGTAGTTATGATTGTTCACTGGTTGATCAATTGATCTGGTTGAGCAGCCGATGATGATCATGAGCAGATCAATATCCATCAATTGGATCAGTTATTTGATCATTGATCAATTGAATGTGATTGGTAGGGTTTGACTACCGTCATCCGGTACGTCATCCGGTACTGGTATCTCCCGGTACCGTCATCCCCTTACCGACACCCAGTACCCGATACCGTCATCCAGTTCTGGATGACGGTATCGGGTTAAAGGGGGGGACCGGGTACGGTACTGGATGGATCCGGTACCGATCCGGTACCGGATGACGGTGTCGGTATCGGTATCGGGAGATACCGGTACCGGTTACGGGGGCAACCGGTTGCCACCGGCCATCCAAATACGCGAAAATTAAATTGCATTTTTTGTCCTAAAAATGCACTAGAGATTAAAGACAGCCCTTTTTTCTCTCTCTAGAAAATTTTTGATCATTTTTCTTCTAGACGAACATAATTCTCGCGAGAGACTAGAAGAACCTTGTCAAAATGATGTAGAAAAACATAATTTTGTAGAGAGAGAGAGCAAGAAAATATTTATAACGAGCATCTAGCCATCTACATTGGAGCCTTCTCAAGGCATTTAACCATCTACTTTCTATCAAAAAGTAAGAGAAAATTATTTTTCTTAGAGAGAGAAAGGATGAACAGCAGTTGACAATAGTTGCACTCATAATACAGGCGGGAGGTGGTCTGGCCGAGTACGCGGTGGCGGAAGCAAAGTACACCGTCCTACGACCCGCTGGGATCTCGCCGGAAACCGCCGCCAGCATCCCCATGGCTGCGTTAACCGCCCTCCACACCCTCCGCAGCCTCAACCTCGATCCCGCCGCCCCCGCCACGTCTCCGACGAACATCCGGCCCATCCCTGGCTTAGATCCTTGGATGGCGAAGGATTTGATCAGATCTTCAGCGTCGTGTGCGTGTTCCCTGAGAAGTTTCACCCAGTTTTGGACCAATTTGTTGGCTTCCCGTGCCTTGCTTAAGATCTTGCTTAAGATTTTTGGCAAGGTATGGTAAATAGTGAGAATTAGGTTATTAGGTTATTAGGTTAATATTTAGGTTATTTTATTTAGGTTAAACCGGATACTGGGTATCGGAACCGATACCGATACCCGGTATCGACACCTAACGGTAGCCGTTAGCGGATGTCGGTATCGGTTGACGGTATCGGAAACCGATACCGTCATCCAGTTACCGATACCGACATTTGGATGTCAGTATCGGGTACTGTCGGTATCGGGTACCGTTTAGAACCTTAACGGTACCCGATACCGTTATCGCTACAGATACCGGTATTCGATACCGGTATCCGAACGGGCGAACCCTAGTGATTGGTGATCAACACATGCAATTGGTTAGTTGATCGATCACTCCTTGGACTGATCTATTGGCTTTGATCACTACTTGATCAAAGCCAGCTTACCATGATAAACGATGGATTGACAGGTCCGAACTCGATGATATGATCTGAATCGTAATGATTTTTGCTAATCTAGTTTCATCATTTTTACTTTTACCTTGTGACATTTTTTTTATATCCAAAGATTATCGTGTGATAATAGTGTATAGTCCTAAGTGTTTATCAACTCAATAGAAGATCGGTTTTGGTTCGGTTTTGGTTTTCGCTTCTGGTGTCACGGAAAGATTTCTTTCTCGTATGGTATGGGAGATGGGGAAAGAGAGAGGAGAAGAAGGGTAGAGAAGAGAGATCGGCAAGACAAAGGATAGAGAAAAGAATTGTGAGGAGGTTTCATGCATGAAAAATTTTAGGAGAGACATGAGGAAGAGGTTCGGCCCACAAAAAAGAGAGAGAAGAAGAGAGAAAGAGGAGAGAAATGAGAGAGAGAGAGAGAGAGAGAGAGAGAGAGAGAGATAGTGTAGAGAGGAAGAGAAGAAACGAGAAAAAGAGCGGCGGAAGAAATTCTCTCGCGCAATAGAATTTCTTCCCCGCATGAGGGAGAGAGAGACAGGAGGTGGAGGCAGAGAGAGAGAGTGAGGGAGGGAGGGGGAGAAAGAGAGAGAGAGGGGAGTGGTAGAGACAGAATTTAATGGCGAAAGGTAACACAATGGGGGGAGAAAAAATTGTTCTTCTTCCGCCCCGCGAGAGAGAGAGAGGGAGAGAGGGAGAGAGGGAGGGAGGGAGAGAGAGAGAGGGAGGGGGAGAGAGAGCTTCATCTTCCTTCGCATTGTTGAAATACGCCAAGGAAATGGATAGATAAACAGAAATACCTACAAATAGATAAGTAGATAGACATTAGATAGAGAGGGGGAGGAAAAAAAAGGAAATATTGAACTTCCTCACTCTCTCAATCCACCTCATTCCTTCCATTTAGCAAGAGATGATGCAGAGGACTAGGCCTCTTCCAAGTTGTAGTCATGCAAAATGAATGCTACTCTTCCAAAGAGTGTCAAGGATGCTCACTTGATCTTTTGGTATGCCATGATAATGATGAGGATGATCATCTAGCTAACAGAAAGATGGGACCTCCTCCCCTCCCCCTTTTGGATCATGGTTTATGGAGAATATCCTTGTCACTTAATGATGTGAGCTACATGAAATTTTTCCCAAGTGCAACTTGAAAAACATCTCTCATCTCAAATTTAGTCTAAAGTGGCTTAGAAAATAAGCCACCTTGTACACTCATTCTTTCCATTTTTCCTCATGTCATGAGTTTTTATTAGAAAAAAAATGGATGTATCACTTAGTAGAGTAATACTTAAAGAAAACACTATGCTCAAGGGTTAAACTATGTAGATTAGAGAATTCATATACATAGTAAGTTGTATGATCAAGCAATTAGATGATTTAAAATATCATCATGGGTGCTAACTGCCCATAGATCGTCACATTGTCATATATGATTAGATGTAATCATGATGAGATGAGCATAACACCATGCTATCACTCAATTTTTAAAAAATTCGACCATAGTTTTAGACACCAAAAATCCAAAGCAATAGTTCTTGGGCTAGCAGAATAATCACCACACCCATCAAAGTTACCATTTCTCCGGTCACACAATTCAACAATTTCTCATTTTTTTATGAATAAATGTAATTCATTTGATCAGGCAATTTTATTATTGTTACCATTCGAGTTGGATTGATGACTCTAGTTCTACTCTTACTTGAGTGGATTATAATTTTTCAAGGACATTGAATTGATCACTCAAATGCCCACACTAAAGATGGAATTCTATTTTTGAATTCATACACATCAACTTATGCTTTCATGGGTCTATAGGAAGGTGAAACACATCAATTCATCCATGGAATTAGTAGACAATTAATAGAGAATGAAGATGATAGAACATGAACTTAAATTTTCCATTAACTGTGAAATGAAAAAAATGTATGCAATTTGTCATCCATCATCTCCCAAATTTTAATATCGGCCAGGATTTTTACATATTTCCCTCCCATTTTACATTCTTCTAGTTCACAAGCTATTGAATATTTCTGATTTCCATGATAATGGAATTAAACAGTTGGTCCGTTACACATGAAAATGATTTCCACAGGGCCAGTCAACATCTCTCTCACCAAGATGACAATGACAGTCATCACATCGCTGTGTCATGATCATGAAGGGCTAAACCTCAGAAAATCGAATGCTCACATCGGCGCAGTCATTTACGCCCAGCTGGAGATCAAAGGAATCAGATGCACGACTAAATGATCAGGAAATTCTCCCAAACATCAGATCGTTAACTTTGGTGATGCTCATATCAGATAAAGGATGGATGACTTTCACTGCTTTATCTTCCTGGTCGACTAAGTCAGAAGGCTCTCTGCTGTGTTCATCTATGCAACAGTCATCCCAGGGAAAAAATTCCTAGTTAGTAGACTACTGAATGAAAATATATGAATCTATGAGCTAAAAACAGTAAAACATGAACCCATACTAACAATGATGATAAGATGATGCTCATCAACAGACTATCATAATTATCAGGAGAGAAAATTTGGAAAATACCGTACCCCTGGGGAACTCACAGCCTGAAAAAAGAAATTGATATACTTGCAATGATGGCTATAATGATGATTGCCATCACTATGAGATGTCCATAATTGGGTTACAGCTCTATGAAATATACCAAATCTCAGAGAATACTCTTGTGAGATGAAATACATTGACTTGTGCTCCAGATATCAAAAAAAGATGATAGTATAGCCATGCCAAAGATTATGATGATGACATCTTCAGGATATGATCTAAATGGGTTACATCCTTTTGAAAAGAAAATAATGAATTTCTGCACCAAGTTCTAATGATTAATCCAGCAAGAGGAAGTACATCACCACACAAGCTGAAAAATGAAGATATGTTACTGGGACCTCTCTCTGCGTCTGTTTCTTAATATGTACTATATTTACCTTTCTGTCCCCATATCTGAGGCAACTGATAAGTGCCATATCGGGTAATCCGAATATCCATGGGATTGTTCGGCCCTAAAGAAAAGTGATTTTTCATTTCCCAATTTCAGTCTTCCTGCCGGCACTCCAACAAAGAATTGAACATAATATATTATGACTGACGAAGGTGATCATCATCCTCTGACTCTTCATTATCATCATCATCATCATCATCTTATGACATGACCCTGATGTGGCACACTTCATTGAAAAATACTAAATCCCAGCAAGTTATCTAGTGGCAAATGCACGAAATCATAAGCTAAAAATAATATGTTTATGATGCAATAATGATGATGATGATGAGCGTTATAATGTAATGGGTTACGGCCCTTTGAAAGATTAAGTTTTGACTTCTGCTATATATCCCGGTGAGAGATCCAGAAAGAGGAAGTAAAGTGCAATGCACCCTTTAGAAAAATAAAGTGCTAATTTCACCATCAACCCCCAACCTAAAAAGACGATTGACAATAAGCTTACCAAATAAAGTAGCAAACGAGGTTGGAGGAGGAGTGCTGATGAAATTCAATCCAAGATAGAATGCCAAGGATAAGACAATTGCCATGATAGCATATGCAGGAACAGCCAATGCCCAGTACCTGATATCATGAAAATTGCAAAAAATATCAGGGAAAAATAAAAATATCAGAGAACCCTCTTCATGCAGCAGAAAATTGCAAAAAAAACGCTCACTTGCTAGGATAATAAGTGATCCCCAAAGCATGAAGCCACGGCTCCGGAGTGTACGCCCAAACCAGGAATACAGCTGCAATTAATCAAGAAAGAAAACCCATAAAAACCCTAGATAACAAAACATGATATTTACCAGAAAAGATCAATCACCTCATTCAATGAATCACCAAACAGCTGCAACAAATCAAGAAACAAAAACCAGCAAAAACCTAGATCAGATACAATAATTCGCACCAGAAAATATCAATCTTTTCGTTGAATGGATCACAACATAGCAGACCCACAAAAACCCTGGTACAGAAAAAATTCCCCATCGGAAAAGATCAGTCTTTTCATCCAATGAATTGTCAAACAGTTGCGACAACCATGAAATTATAGACCAGAAAAACCGATCCCCAATGAATCATTAGACACCTGCAACAAGTCAAGAACAAAAACCCAAGCAAAACCCAGACCAGAGAAAAATCTCCCGACGAATCGTCAAACAACTGCGATAAGTCGAGAAACAAAAACCCATAAAAACAGTAGGCCAGAATAAAAAATCCCTGCCGGAAAAAGTCAATTATCCTTCAAAGAGCTCACCAGAGGCGATGACGGCGGAGATCGCACCGACGAATCCGTAAACCTCGGAGGGTTTCGCGCCGCGCTCCTCTGCAATACTATTCTCTCGTTCTGGAGATGGCCATGGCGCTCCTCTTTTCTCCCTCTTCTGCAGGCTCAGCGTCCTCCTTGGGCTGCTCACTGTGAAGGAAGAGGGAGAGTCCTCCATCTTCTCTGCCAAATTCTTTCCAAAGACAAATTTTGGGGCTTTGAAATGAAGATTATGGTTGACGTTTTTGTTGGCATCAAGTGTAGCCAATAGGCTACGTAATGATGGAGATGATTTTGATGACGAAATTGATGACGACGACGAAGACAATGATGATAGAGATGATGGTAACAATTACGATGACGGAATTGATGACGATGATGATGGTGATGATTATGGTGACGATGACTGTGATGATGGTGATGAATATGATGACAATGACAACGATGATGGTGATGATTATGGTGATGATGACAATGATGGTGGTGATGATTATGATGACAGTTAAGATGATGATAGCGATGATGGCGATGATTATGATGACAAGGACAATAGAGATGATGGTGATGATGCCAATGATGGTAGAGATAACTATGAGGAAGATATCAGTGATGATGTCAATGATAAGAATGATGATCATGATGAATATACTTGTGATGATAGTGATGATTATGATGATGACGTTGATGAGTATAATGATGACGACGACAACAATGATGTTGATGTTGAAGACTAAGGTGATGATGGTGAGTGAAATCAACACACTCATGATGATTGTGATGACTGTGATGTTGACAATGTTGATAACAATAATTAGGGCAATGATAGAGAGCAAAATCAATAGGCTATTGATCATGGTGATGATTGTGATGGTGGTTCTGTGATGGTCTTGATGTTGATGATGATGATGTTAATGGTTGTAGAGACAATCATGATGAAGATATTGGCGAAAATGATGACACAAATGATCGTGATGATTTGGGCGACAATGATGATGATGATGATGGTAAATATGATAAGTATCAACCTGATGATGATGTTCAGTCATCATTTTTCATTCTCAACTTTTTCTCTCAACTCAATTGCAATGACCAATTTCAAATAAACTCTGTGAGACTAGATCGAATGGCGCCAATGTTTGTTGATTATGATGATTAGGGTGATGATGGTGATCAAAATCAAGTGGCTATTGATGATGGTGATGTTAATGATTGTAGACCATTATGGTGAAGATAGTAGCACCAATGATGGCACCGATGATCATGATGAGTCGAGCGGCATAGACGATGACAGCGATGGTAAAGATGATTAGGATCGACTTAATGACATTTTTTTTACAATTTTGTGAGATTAAAAACAATTATTTCTTACAAATCTATGAGGAGCATATTCTTCTTCTTCTTCTTCTTCTTTGAATGAAGGCACAAGCAAAAATGAAGAGGCTTGATTTATAGAAATCTACATAAAATGTATATAATAACATTTGAGAAGTGGGGATGTTCCATGTATGTGATGGAAGTCCAGAGCATTGCATGTACATGAACCATTGAGAGATTGTTAGCTGCTCTTCGCCGTCTCAATTGCAAGGACTAGATCATCATATTTGGCGCCCCGGACCTCCTTGACGATCTTGCCGCCCTTGAGGATCTTGAAGGTTGGCACCACTTTTGATCCCAAGCTCTTTCGCCAACGGCTGCCAATGAGCTCAATCAAGTCCATGTTGTATGTTTAAACAGATATGAGGATTGAGAGGGAGGAGAGAGGGGATTGAGAGATGAGAGAGATAGAGAGAGAACTAGAGAAAGTGCAAGGAACTAGGGAACTGTAGGGAGTGAGCAAGACAGATGAGAGAGAATAGAGGAGGGAAGAGGAAGAAAGAGAGGAAGGAGAGAGAGATAATAGAGAGAGGAGAGAGGGGAGAGAAGGAAACTGGACATGGGAGAGTACAACGAAAGAGAGACTGATGATGAGTAGAAAGAGAAAGAAAATAGCGGGGGATAGAGAATAAGAAAGAGAGAAGAGGGAGAGGAGAAAAAGATAGAGGGCTAGAGAAAATAGGAGCGGGAGAGAGAGGAAATCAGGGAGAGAGTGGGACAGAGAGAAGGAGAAAGAGAATAAGAAAGAGAGGGAAGGGAGACGGAGATAGCAAATAGGAAAAGAGAGAGGAAGGGGGGAGATAGAGATGGAGAGAGCGAATAGGAAAAGAGAGAGGACTGGGAGAAAGAAAGAGAGAGGAAGAGTGAGTGTGAATAGGAAAGATGAACGAGAGAGGAACGAGAGAGAATAAGGGAAGAATGAGAAAGATGAGAGAGAAAGAGAGGAAGAGAAGAGTGAAAAAGAGGAGAGGGAGAATAGGAACGAGAGAGGAAGAGAGGGAGGGAGAGAGATTAGGACAGAGAGAGGGAGATGAGAGGCGTAAGAGAAAGGGAGAGGGAGAATAGGAAAGAGAGAGGGAGGGAGAGGCGAAAGAGAAAGGGAGAGGGAGAATAGAAAAGAGAGGAAGAAAGAGATGGAGAGAGAATAAGAAAGAGAGATGAATAGAAGAGTGAGAGAGAGAATAGGGAAGATAAAGGAAGAGGAGAGAGAAAGAGAGAGAATATATAAGAGAAAGGACGAGGATGGAGAAATAGAGAGACAAAGAGAATAGGAAAGACAGAGGAAGAACATAGAAAAGAAAGAGAGAGTGAGAGGGAGCGAGAAAGAGAGGAGCGAGAAAGGCAGAACACAGAGAGAAGAATGATAGAGAGAGAGAGAGAGAGAGAGAGATCATGGAGTACCTTGTTATCCTGGTTGCAGTCAAGCTTCAAGAAAACAACATCAAGATGCTTCTCTGAAAGTTCCTTAAATTTTGGGGCAATTATCTTGCAAGGGCCACACCTTCACGATATCATCCATTGCAAAGAATCTCGTGAGATTCATCAATCAATAAAGTTAAATGTTTTAAAATATATTTATGGAGGAAAATCTCTTCATGAAATTCACGAGATTCTCCAATATAAAGATCCCATAAAATACTTCCAGAAAAAAAATCCCATAAAATAAGAAACTCTTGTTCATTATCTATGCGGAGATAATAATTTATCACAGATAATGAAGAGGACCAAGAGAAAATTTAAGAAATTATAATGAAACCCATGTTAAAGATCATCGATTTATGCCGTTGAGGAAGAGAGAATTATATTCTTGACAATTAGCTCAACAAAACATTTTTGACAATCATTGGTATTCAATCTTGCATTTCAAGAATTTGTTTGTCTAAGTGGAGATAACAATCCTGCAGGGATGGCATATGGAATCCAATCTGGGATGATACCTCAGTTGGATTTGAGGGTGGAAGATCATCTGAGAATGCAACAGTCTCTGATACACTTGAGACTTTCAAGCAGGTCCCATGATGGTTGGGCATGGACAAGGACATCCTTTTCTGTCTGGGGTGTATAGAAGATGATCACAGAAAGCTAGGATAGAAGCAGAACACCCAACCTTTTGTGTGTGCCGAATCATCTGGGAAACATAAGATCCCCCTTAAAGGCGTAGATGTTCAGTTGCCTACTTGTTAGACAGGCTGGTGGTGATGCAAGTCTTCGGGAAGAAAATGTTCCTGGGAGCCTTGGCAGAGTGTGTTCTATGAACAGGGGGTAAGAAGACTGCTCCCATCTGTTCTTTGAATGCTTGTTCGCCCAGGAGATACGGACTAACCAGCCCATTTCATGGGCAGATGTCTTATCAACTGAGGCCTTCTGGGGCTCTCAATGGGGTGGTGTCTCCAGCAGGCCAGTGGAGTATGGACAACTTGTCGCAGTGATCTGGACAATTTGGCTGCACTGCGATGAGGTTAACTATGGGGGAGAGATGGCTTCAAAGAACGGCGTCATTCACGCCGTCAAAATATCTCTCTAGTTTAGAGGGACATGAATGGTGGGGGATGGACCCTTCTAGAGAGAGAATGTGTGTACTTCTTGAATATATATGTCAACTATATCCGGTGGATCACCGATCGCGGGTGATCCTACCCTTTTTCTTAAAAAGTGTGGAGATAAAAATTGATAACAGAGAATGAAACATGCCATTAGAAAAACTAAGAAATCGTAATGAAACCCGTGTTAAGAAACATTGAGTACTTTGTTATTTCCTTGTACATTCTAGAGAGAGAGAGAGAGAAAAAGAGAGAATACATTCCTCAACTCTTTATACCCTTAAAAAAGTTCATGCCCATTGTGAACATTCAAGAGAGATTTCTACCAAAGATTTGAAAAATAATAAACCAAATAGCCTTCTTCTTCCAGCTTTCCATCCAATAACTTCCTCATCTCCTTGTACCAAAAAAGATCATGCACGGCGTGGACAGTCTAGAGAGAGAAACACGGGGAGAAATAGAATTTCTTTCACAGATTTAAAATATCATCCACCAAAAATCCTTCCTGATTCCAGTTTTCCATCCAAGAACTTCCCCATCTCCTTGAACCAGAAAAAAGGTCATGCCCGGTGTGGACATTCTAGAGAGAGAAAGAATTTATTTCACAGATTAAAACTACAATCCACCAACATAGCCATTCCTCTTCCATCAGTTCTTCCAGTAACTTCCTAATCTCCTTGAACAGAAAATAACATCATGCCTGGTATGACATTCTAGGGAGAGGAGAATTTCTTTCACAAATATTAACAATAATTCACCAAACAGCTATTCTTCTTCCATCAGTTCCTCCAATAACTTCTTCATCTCCTTGAACCCGAAAAAGGATATCCCCCGTATGGACATTCTAGAAAGGTAAACAAAGAGAGAAAAACTCAACACTGAGCGTGGGCGTACAATAACTTCCTCATCTACCTGTACCCAAAAAAGGCCTATCCCCGGTATGGACATTCTAGAGAGAGAAACTTAGAGAGAGAAAGGGAGAGGAACTCAAAACTGAGTACAGGTGTACAACAGCTTCCTCATCTCCTTCGACCCGAAAAGAGACTATCCCCGGCATGGACATTCTAGAGAGAGCAGCTTTGAGAGAGAAAGCGAGAGGAACTCAAAATCGAGTGTGCAAATACAATTGCTTCCTCATCTCTTAGCATCTAAAAAAGATCATCCCCTGTATGGACATTCTAGAAAGAGAAACATAGAGAAATTGATAGTGGGTTGCGATAGCTTCCTCATCTTCTAGAACCTAAAAAAGGTCATCTCCGGTACGGGCATTCTAGAGAGAGAAACGCAGAGAGAGGAAGAGAGAGAAACTCACCATTGAGTGAACATATCAAGCACAACGACCTTATCACCCGCCCCCTTAACAAGAGGCCAGAAAGTATCCTTATTCACTTCAGTAACCGTTCCCACATTTGGAGCAATCACGTCCAAGCTACATCTCACTGGAGAGACCAAAGATGCACCATTTCTCTTAGACGCAGGAAAGCCGGAAACAAAAAAGCTCCCTTCTTTTGATCTTCTCCGCAGATGAATCTGTCCAGAAGACCTGAACAAGCTCCGAGAGGGAGAACCCACTTGGAGAGGCAACCGAGAAGAGCAAGAGTGCAATGCCCAAGAAGAATTGTTGAGAGCCATCAAAGAAAAAAAGTACAAGGAGCGAGAAAAAGGCGACTTCTTTCCTTTTGGGAGAGTGAGAATGGAAGGAGAAGAAGAGGAAGACGAGAGATGGATAATGACGAGCATGCTCTTTGTCAGGATTCGCTGGCAGCCTGTGGAACCATGAGAAAGGAGGGTATTTTCGTCATCCTGAAAAGGATCTGGCTGATATGGTGCTAGAGGCCACGGATAATTGCTCTGTTAATCCTAGGAGGAAATCCTTCACCGGAATATCTTTTATTTCCATGGAATCTTTTTATTCCAAAGGTATAAATAATAAATTAAACAAGGAAAAAAAAATCTGAGGTAAATTTATTACATTTCTCATGAGATTAGAAAGTCAATGGGACCCAATCCATGGCGAGGTAACATCAAAAGAAAAGTATGATGGGGAATTTGAAGATTTTCGCATGACATTGAGAGAAAATGCAACATATTTGAAAATAAATTAATATTGCATCATTTTGAGGGGAAATTTTTGTATTTTTAACAAATTCAATTTTACCTTTTTAGAACTTCAAAGAATCAATCAAGTGGTGTAGATTAATGCATGCTTTTGTGCTCTGGATTCACTTCAATCATGAAATGTTTATGATGGTTGATATTTTGTGCTCAGGGTACTCATGCATACCCACACATGCACAAATACGCACTCTATCTCTCTCTCATACACAAGAGGACATTTCTATATCATCACACACACACACACACACACACATACACACACACATATATATATATATATGATGTATGTATGTATGTATGTATGTATGTATGTATGTATGTATGTATGTATGTATGTATGTATGTATGTATGTATGTATGTATGCATGCATGCATGCATGCATGTATGTATGTATGTATGGATAAACATGTATCATATATGGTGATGCATAGGGCAACAATCAAGTCCCGCGTGAGCACAGAGTCTTTGCCTGTTGCTAGTTGGCACATTGGCATACCGCGACCTAGTGACACTGCCATGTCGACATGATGGATTATTTTTGTAAATATCCCTTCTCTAATTGAACTTTGAAAATCATAAAAAAAATCTCGGAAACATTCAAAATCTCCTTTGAATTTTTCTTAAAATTCAAAAACATTAGAGCTTTTGATTCGCTTCTCCAATGTGGATGAATTTTCACCAAGACGTTCTATTTGCAGCCTTAATTCCTCTCAGCCATCTTGCATTCACAAATTATGAGAGGGAGCAAACGGGAAAATCATTGAAAAGATTGCACTTCATTTTGAGAATTTTTAACTTAATCATCCCTCTGACTTCGTCATTCTTCATGATTTCTTTCTTTCAAGCCCTGAAATAATGCAATCCCAAAACTATGATTAGTTTATCATATTTTGATCTTGAAAAAGGACAAACATGCAGGTTTTACCATTTTAATGATAATTAATGCAAGGATGGGCAAATGAGTGGAGAAACAAGATGAATGCAAAAATACTAGAAATGGATGACAACGCGATGTAAATTCGCACAAGTTGTGCATTAGAATTGATTGGTAATGATAAAAAAGACAAGTTATTAGCAATCAATGGATCTATGAGGATGTAGATTGTGATATTTGAGGTTAATATGAAACATTTAGATTTGATAAAAGACATTTTTGTCCAATTATAAGGTTAGTTGCGAGGCTGATCAAAAAGTGGTCTAAAGTTGGTTTGAATTCAGATTTGAGGTTAGTGTTCTAATTCTTATTATAGATCAAGGTTTGAGGGACCTACTTAGAGCGTGTATGGACTGTTAACAAGGCATGAGAACCTCGAAAGAAGCAATCTGGCCCCAAGGGAGTAGGGAGTTGGCTCGTGGGGGACATGATAGGCAGCGACTTGCTGAAGGATGCAAAAGGAGTGAGGTCACTAACGAGGAGCATGAGCAGGTCAGATTGTAAGTTCGTGTATGGACTTTGATATGTCTGACCCAACTAATTAGAAATTGATTGGGGGGTCTAAGACTATCTCCTCTTAGGACTAATGCAAGGGATTTGGTTACCCTATCTTGTATAAAAAAATCTGGTGTCAAAGTGACATGAGAAATTGAGTGAATAATCAATGAATTTATAAAAATGATTAGATAAAGTATACAAAAGTAACAATAGCTCTCTTTTTCTCATTCTTTCTCTCTCTACTTTCTCATTCTATCTCTTAAACCCCATGTGTCTCATAATCTCACTCTCCCCATTCTCTTGTTCTACCCTCCCTTTCTGTATTCCCTTGCTCTCCCCTCTCTCTTGTTCTCCCACTCTCCCCTCCCTCTCCCCAGCTTCCTCTCTATCATTTCTCTTGACCTCTTCATTCTCTCTCTTTCTCCCTGTTTTTACTCGATTATGATCAATTGATGATCAATCAACAACATTGACAGCTTAGGAAATAAATTCCTGATTGCACCATCAGCTTTCAGTTTATCAATATCAAATGAACATGATAGTCACCCTTGTGCCTCCATAATCTAAGACCAGTGACCTCAATCTCCTCAGTGCCACCATCCATAGAGGTCCTCCACTTGGGCATATGTAGTGTTTTAAGGTAAGACTTGGGCAAATACTCATACAACACAAATGTGTAGAAGATAGGGTGGAGGGTTCAAGGGAAACAAAGTGAAATATTGGAATAAAGTGAGTACAAGAACAAGTAATTTTCAAAAAGGAGAGGTAGGGATATTATGTAAGGGACTATGAACTCCGTGTTCTTGAAAAATTGCTTAGAGTTTGTCAAAATGGTTCTTAAGGGAGAGGTCACCTCTCTTGGGTGAAAACACAAAATTGAAAACACAAAATTGAGGTCATATTTGTCTTGTTGGTGTAAAAATTCTCTAGGGTAAGCCATAACATGTGTGTTAGTTTAATGTGGGTGATTGGCTCAATGATAGAGGAAGTGATATTGTGAAGCATCCAAGTTAGTACATTAGAGTCAATCTGATGTGAAGCAAAAAATTTTTGGTAGCTTTCAAAGGTGATAGAGGTATCATTAAGTATTCAAGTCGATCGTGGAACTAGGGAAGTTTCTAAACCTTCAATCCCATGAGTCTAGTTGATTTTCATGAAGGTGTAGGCTGGTTGAGTGAGGTGGATGGCGATGCTAGATAGACAAACCAGCAAAGTTGCACCATTTGTTAGTTGAGACACCTCATTCTATGATAAGCGAGGAAGACACATTCTCATGGGCCTTCCTGAAAGATGACTGTGTAGTAGAAATAATTGATGCACAATAGAAGGAAATGACAAGTATTGTAGTGTTGGCAACAAAAGGGAGACGAGTTGGCAAGATGAGTAGGCAAGCAGGCTAATGTAGACAAGACAACAAAATAGAGACCAAACATAGGGAGACTAGTGACCTGGATTACTGATGAAAAGGGGCATGGTGGCCATCAATAGGATATATTAGAGAGACACAATTAGAGATGCAACATGTCGTCATTATCATGGTAGTGGCAACAAAACAATTAAGCAAAGGAGATGGATCTGATATCTTGTTAATTTTAGATAGAAAACTACTCAATTAATTCTCAAAAAGGATGATCACATAGGTCTATATAGAGGAAAATGAAGAGCAGGAGGCATGGGTTGGCCTAATCATTATATTTCTTGACTAAGAATTTATTTGGACTGGAAGTTAATGTGGTTAGTAATATATGGATAAGTTATTCCATAGAACTTTCATGATGTAATGAATACCTCTTGGGAGAAACAAAACTCATATAAGATTTTTTAAAAAGTATTTAGATACATGAAAGTATTATATCGACGACAGAAATGCATAGAAAGATGGTATTTGGTGAGGAGAGAGATTTGGTTACTAGTGTGGCAGAATGGAAAGTAGTGTAATGAGGGAGAGACAAAGATGGGAACAACAAAAATGAGGAGAGAGATATGATAACTAGTGAGGACAAAGAGGGAGGAAAGATATGCGAATTAGTGAGAGAGAGGAGAGATTGAGAGCTAGGATCTACTGAGGAATGGAGAAAGAGATAGAGGAACTAATGAAGAGGGAGAGAGAGATTTTGGAAGTAGTAAGGACAAAGAGGGGAGGGCGAGAAATATTCAAGAAAGAGGAAAAGATAAAGAGACGGGAGATAGAATGTAACTAAGACATCAAGATATGAAAATTAACATAGAGGGAGAGAGGAAGAGAGAGAGAGAGAGAGAGAGAGAGGACCTACTTAGGACTAAGAGGGAGGGAGAAAGCAATATGCACTAGTGACAAAGAAGGAAAGATGTAGAGATGGCATTGAATAAGTGTGTGATAGAGAGATGTGGGAACTAGTAAGGACAAAGAGGGAGGGGGAGAGAGACTAGAACTAGTGAGGAAGAGGGAAAGAGAGATGTGAATTAAGGAGGAAGAGGGAGAGAGAGAAGGAACCAAGTGGGGGAGAGCGAGAGGCAGAGAGATGGCAACTGCCAAAGAGGGAAATAGATTTGGGGCTAGTGAGGATAAAGAAAATGTGATGTAGGCCAGAATATAGCCCATGAGCCCATTTTGTACTATTATGGGCAAGTTCACATTGAAGGCCCATTAAAAGCTTATTGGGCCAAGGGAGAATCCCTAGGACCTGACACATGCTGTGGAATATCACCTAGGGACCACAAATATTTATGACAGGCCTTGGAAACTACAAATATCTTCTGCAGAGGTCTGACAAGGCCTAGAAGATTCACTTTTGCTTTTGTCACTTCTGTCTCTGACACATGCATGCTGTCAGAGTTGTATTTTCAAGACTTTTGTGTTGTCTTTTCATGGGTCTAATCACTTGGACGACCCTTACTTTTTGAGGCCTATATAAGGCCCCCATTGTAACACTGGAAGACACAATTTGAAGTTATCCCCTTTTGAGAGCTCTGCTTTCTTTTTGAGTGTTCTCCTGGTTAGAGAGTGCTCTGTGCTTGTGGATTCAAGTACACCCCCTTGTGGATTCAAGGGTTGAAGAGGTTAGTTCTGTGGATTCAGATACTAACTCTTCTTGAAGACCAAGGCTTGTGGATTCAAGTCCTTGTTCTTCTGTGTTCCTGCGCTAAGGCTGCGTCAAAAATGGGAGAGAGATGAGAAATACTAAAAAGAGGGAGATAAAAGTCTCGATGGGACAAAGATGTACCTAAAGAGAGAGGTGAGCAAGTTAAGAAATAGTCTTTAATATTTTTTCAATTTGAAGGATTCCTTGATTTTTCACTCAATATCCCAGTATCACTCTTAGACCAGATTTTTTTAAAATATTGGACATGGTATCCTCTCTCCTCACACTAGTCCTAGGAGGTGACAATCCTCCCACAGTTGCTCCTTGTTGTGTCTCCCCATGTAACTGGTCAAGGATACAATTAGGTTGAAGTTCAAACAACTTATGATCTAAGCCACACGCACATGAGCCAATTGGCTTCACTACTCTAGTCATGCAATGGTTGACTCCCATATTTTTGCTATCCACTCTTTCTTCCCCTTAGGACAACTTGCCTTGCTACGGTCTTTGATCCGTGTCACTAGACTTTGCATGTTCTGAGTAAGTTATTTGGCATTGGCAGTACAAAATCTTTCAAGGTAAAGAAAAGCACACTACAATGGGTGATTAGTCTGTTTGATAGTGATATTGGGCTCCCAGCCCATTTAGGGCACTTCCTCTTCACTCTCTATATAAGGACCTATGTACTCTCTTTTGGGGGTTGATAACATGCTAACTAAACATGAAAAATACATGATTATTAATGCAAATTAAGGCATAAGACATTCCATTCTAATGCATGTTATCATATTTTTTGAGTGTTTATCTATCATTTTATGAAAAGTCATTATAATATCAAAAGGTATTAATTTAGGGTTAATTATGATGAATTAAAGATAATATTTTTATAACCCATCTTTAATTGAGATTATAATTAGTTTTTAAGGTTAAATAATAAGAGAAATCATTTTGTATACACTCATATTTTTTCTAAGTTTTAAAATCTAAAAAAAATGAGTGTATTTTTAAAATAGAAATTTATTCTCTTGTTATTTATTAAATTTGACTTTTTAAAATGATAGATAATTTAATTTCTAATCCAATAAAATAAATTTGGATTTATATTTTAAAAGATATGAATTTTATATTTTTATAGATTTTTTTAGTTTTTTCTTGAATTCTTATAAATTTAAAATTGATTTATTTGATTTAAATAACATTTTATTTTCGTGCAGGTGACGTGGCAGCATTTGGAGCGTCTGATTGTGCAATTAATCGCGATCGTCAATCGTCACTTAAGGTGGGGGGAGGGGGGTACGTGGCGCAAATCTATTTGTCGGTGAATCTTTTTAAAATGATTTAATCTCAGCCGTCGATATGAGGAATTATAACGTCTGAGATTAAAACCAACGAAACGCATCTGGCGCGTCGGATCAAGATCTAACGGCGACCGTTTGATGCATTACATATAGCGCGCGCGACATGGCTTCATCTCGACGGTCCATCTGAGATCCAACAACCACGACTTAACCGTAACAGTTCACAATCATATGTTTCATCAAAGCCATAGATCAAGAAATAAATACTTCATCGGACGATTACACCCAATTCACCCTATAAATAGAGATATTTTTTGACATTATAAAGAATTCTAGGGCAATTCGAGTAATTAAATTGTTTAGACACCAAATCCCTTAAATCTCTTGTTCTAATCACTTCTAGACTCATTTCCGCATCCACAGAGTGCTTGAAAGTGAGATTTTATTAAGAGATTAGGAAGAATCGACTCTTGAACATCAACAATCATTTTTTGAATTCAAGAATAAAAAGCCTTTGATACGGTGACTAATTGAATCAATTCGAGCTCAATCTTGGGTTAGAGATCATGTTTCATCCTAATCTTCCTTCGTGTAGCTTTAGATTTTGATTTCGAGTCGTAATTTAGTCCATTTCAATTTCAACTTCAGTTTTTCGGGATTTTCAATTTCAAAAATTTCTCCACGAATCTTGATCCAAATTCAATGATTTTTTATTCCATGGATTTGTTTTCAAGTCCTCTTTCTAAAAATATCAATTTCTCTAATTTCTCACCATGATTCATCATTTGATTTGATTAAATTTCAAAAGATCATCTAAAATTACCTTAATTCTCCATGGAGTCGACCCTTATTCACCACTTTACTCCTCAATTTGTGATTATTTGACAAAATTGGTGAGTTTGGTATTCCTTTTGACAAGAATTGGTGTGTAATCAATGACGGCATCAATTTATTTTCATCAGTTATGCAATTCTAGGGTGTTCTTCCTCTCATCGTCAACATGGTATCAGAGCCATAAACTCCTTTCACCGCCGTCGTCACCATTCGACGTTATCGTCGTCATTCTTGGTATGCCGCCTCCTCCCTACTTCGGTGCACTCTCCTCTTGATCATCGTCTTCAGCCTTCATCACTGTCAAGCTTCTTTGTTGTCGACCATGCAGGCGCCATTCGTGACTTCACTCTGAAACGGCGCACTTGGTGACGCCTACATTTGTGAGCGAGCACGAGGTTCTCCACTAACAATATATGACATCACCTATGGATTCTCCATTCTCTCCAATCTCGTCAAGTCAGGGTTCCAATACTTCTTTACCGTCCATCCCGACACCTTAGGCTAACACTTTGGTGATTCTTTCCTTCCTACTCCGCCAACTTTCATGCATCGTCCTTTTGATTGCGACAACTTACTTGACCAACTTATAATTTTACGGGACATAAATTATGCGGCATGGGCTTCTGGTTTTGAGTTCTTCCTTGAGTCTCACAGTCTTCTTCATCATCTCACAGATGACCTTCCACCACTTCGTGATCCATCATATGCTTCTTGATTGCAATCAGACTCAACCATCATCATGTGGATGCTTTATAGCATTAAGCAGAGCATCATTGAGTCTCTTGCGTGCATTAAGATGACACGCTCCCTTTGGAAAACTCTTGAGACTATGTATGCCAACCTCAAAAATCAATCACATGGTTGAGATCTTCGAGTACCCTTCTCACTTGCAAGCAGGGCGATCTCTCTCTTCAGGCTCACTTTGCCTGCTTGAAGGTCTTAATTCAAGAGGTCGATCTTTGTCAGCCACCTCCCAGATTTGCGGCTCTCTTCTCTCTAGTGATCGTGTACCTAGCCTCAATACTATTTTCTCTGTCGCTATTTGCATCACGACTGTTACGCCTTCCTCCCCTCTCTCTTTTGCTCGTGGCGATATGAACCCCTCCTTCAGCTGTGGCGGTCTCAGCTCCTTGGGCTCGGGATGATGGCCTTATTAGCTGCTCTGATAGCAGCCGTCCTCCTCGTGGGTGCGGCTGCAACTCTTTCCTGCCATGTCCTTATTATGTCAAGAAAAATTATCCTGCCAACAAATGTTGGAGGCAATTTGGCAAGTCTCCTAGTGCCCCAAGCAGTTGTGGATCCTTTGGCTACCCTTTCTCCCGCTTTGCTTGGTACTCCTACTCCACACTATCATGTGACCTTGACATCAGCTAGGTATGGGCACGCTCCGCTGCTCGGGGAGTATCGATGCCTCTTCCTTGGCTCGCCTCGCTTTGCTTCTCGCTCCCTCTACGTCAAGTACATCTGCTCACCTTGCTTCCTCTTCACCATCATGGATTATTGATTCGAGGGTTCCCTCTCATATGACTAGGGACTTCCTCGCTCCTATCATCATATCACCCGAACCCCCTCACATCCCCCTGTTACCATTGCCGATGGACGCTCTTGTCTGGTCCAAGGCCGTGGTCCAAGGCCGCTACTCGTGTCACTAATTGTCTTTCTCTTCACCAAATCTTCTATGTTCTTGGTTTCCCTGTGAACCTTCTCTCCATTAGTGCCATCACTCGTGCTCTTCCCTGTATAGTTACCTTCTTTACTTTTCATTGCACTTTCCAGGATTTGTACTTATAACATGCAATTTGTACATGAATTTATATGATTACTATTGTAAATTAATGCATTAAATCTTCTATTTGTATGCATGTTAACATATTTTGAGTACATTTCTATCATTTTATATATCATTTTATGGATAATTATGCAGAACTAAATAATGTACTGCTAATCCTATTAGAATTTGATGTCATAATTATATTTGCATAATTAAATGATAAGAGAAAATATTTTTTATTTACACTCATGTATTTTTTAAAATTTATTTTCTAAGAGGAATGAGTTTATTTTTGAAATTAAAATTAATTCTCTTGTTATTGAAATATTTTTGACTTTTATAATGATAGATAATTTAATTTATGATCTAACAAAACAAATTTGGATTAATTGGGAGTTGTATTTTTGAAAATTTTGAAAATTTTCAATTTTTTTAAGAATTTTTTTCTGGATTAATTTAAAGCTATTTTTGATTTTTAAAAGAAGAAAACATAAATTAAAAAAAATTTTCTTATGAGCTGACATGGCATGACATCGCCACGTGGCGACGCGTGTACACCATGTGGCATCGTCCGTGCGTGACACATGTGTGCATGTGTGCGAATGTGTGCGCGTGTGCGCGCATGAGTGTGCAAGAGAGATTAATGGGTTAAAGCATCCATTACGGATTAACGCTAACCCTCTATACTCTTCTACCTTATATACGCATTATAATCTCATAAATTTTTTTCATGTGGGACTATTTATTTTGCTTTTAGTTACGGTGATGTGGTGCAACGAGAGATGTCCGATTGCGCGGTTAAATTGCGATCGTCAGATATCACTTACTCATAGGGGTAAGTGGAGACATCTGATTAGGCAACGATTTGATTTAAATCGATTTAATCTCAGTTTTTGATCTGGGGTGTTATAACGGTCAAGATTAAATGCGACCAATGGACACGAGGAATCATCTCGATTGTCCGATGAAGATCGAACGGACATCATCAAACGACGCCTCTTCTTCACGCATGACGTGGCGAAATCTGGACGCTTCATCGTGGATTGGATGGGCCCGACTTAAAGACGTAGATTCATCAAACGACGCTCAATCTGAGCTATTGATCAAATCGAATCGATGTATCTGATGGTTATGCCTAAATTTGCTTATTAAATTGAAATGTTCTTCGATACAAAAATCTATTCTTGCATTTTCGAGCAAATCGAATTGTTTAGACACAACAATATGAGAATCTCTTGAATTCTTCATCTTCTACACTCATTTATGCATCCAAGGAGTGTTTGAAATCAATAATTGGTTGAAAGAATTGAATGAAATCACATCTTGAATGCCGAACTTTATTTTTTAAATTGCGGAATGAAAAGCCTTGAATCTGGAGATTAATTGGAACATTTCGAGCGTGACTTTGGGTTAGGTTGAGTGTTTTCATCTTAATTCATCTTCCTTTAGCATTAGATTTACATTTTGAATCGTAGATTAGTTTAATTTAGTTTAAATTTTGGTTTTTCACTTATGTTCGCGATCGATTTTCTATCTCAGTTTCAATTCTTGATTCCTCCGCGAATTCTAATCCAAATTCAGTGATAAATGATTCCATGGATTCATATTGGAAATATATTTTTAATATACTAATGCTCACATCAATTTATCATCTGATTTGATCGAATTTCAAAGATATCTCAAAGATTTCTCTTATTTCTCCGTAGATTCGACCCTTATTCATACTATGCTCTTAAATTTGTTATTATAACTTTAAATTGGGGAGTTTGGAACTTTTTTTGACACAAGTTCGTGTGTATTCAATGACCGCACGAAATAGTTTTGTTATGTACACCGGACAGAGGATTAGTTTGGGCTAGTTTCTATGAGAAATAGCATCTGTGAGCTAGTTTGTGATGTACCCTTCTTGGGTCTTCAGGCTCTTTTTGCTACATGACATTGTCATTTAGGCCATCCATGTTTTGAAAAACTCAATAAGGCCTTACTATGGCTTTCTCTAACTCAATTTATGTGCGAGTCATGTCAGTTGGGCAAACATCATTGATCTTCTTACTCTAGTCATGATGGCATCCCCTTCACATCATCTTTTGATCTTCTTCACTGTGATGTTTGGGGTCTCTCTCTTACCCCTTCTATTTTGGGTTATCGTTACTATATTGTGCTTGTTGATGATTAAACTCGTGTGAGTTGGGTCTACCTTCTCTACGATTGCTCGAGGTTGTCACTTACAGTCACCCACTTCATCACAGAGGTTGTCATTCAATATTCTACTATGCCTAAGATTCTTTGTACCGATAACGCTCTTGAGTTTTTCCAAAACTCTCTTTGTACCTTTTGTTCTGAGTGGAAACATCGTCAGCTCCTTGACATCACTCGCACCCCATTGATTGAGATGCATGTCCCATCTTACCTTTGGTCTAACGCCCCCAAGATTGACTCCCCTCTACTCCCCTTGGTGGTACTAATCCCCTTCACCGCCTCTTCCCCACCTAGGTCTTTGGATGTACGGCCTTTGTCTAGGATCACTCTCTTTCCTTGTCCAAGCTCGCCCCTCTCGCTCTCAAAAGGTATATTTGTTGGCTACTCCAAGACACAGCAAGGCTACCATGTCTACTTTCCTGACACTCGTCATTATGTGACATCTGCCGATGTCACCTTCCATGAGAGCTCTCCCTTCCTCTCCTCTCCCTCGCTTTCTCCGACTCATGCTGCTGCATCTCCTCCGCCTTGGCTTCTCTCCCCTCGTGATCCTTCTTGATCCCATCTTTTTGGTTCCCTCTCCTCCACCTCCTCTCTCTTCTCCTTCTCCTCACATCTCCTTGGTTCCACCTATTTCCTTTGATCCGAATACGGATCCCGTTGTCCCCCTCTTCCAATGTGAGTGCACCATCCCATAGACGCCACTCCTCACGCCCCTCTCGATGATCTTCACCTTTCCATTGCCCTTTGCAAGGGTACACGTGCTAGTACTCTGTCATCCCATTTCTCACTTTCTTTCCTATGATTGACTCTCTCCCTCTTTTTGTGCCTTTGCCCTTTCAATAGCCTCCAAGTCGATTCCACGATCGCATGTTGAGGCAGCACAAGTACTTGCATGGAAAGAAGTGATGGACTCAAAGGTGGAGGCCTTAATTTCTCACCGGACTTGGACCTTGGTTTCTCGTCCTGCAGATGCTAACATTATCACGTGAAAGTGGGTCTTTGACGAAGCGATTTTTGTGCATCGTTAAAACACAGAAACGTAGGTCAAAAAAAATTTATAAAGTTGAACTCACAAAGATAAGATATAAAATCAAGTAATGTGTAAGTATCGGGTTGATCCACAGAGAGTAGAGTTGACTTTAATTGTAGAGTTGACTTGGTCAAACTTAGATTTAAAAGAGGTTGTAGAGAAGTAAAAATAAGATAAGGTGAATAGAAATGATGTAAATAGACCTAATAAGAAGTTTTAAGAATTGAAATCTCTGATTTGACAGAGAAAAGTCAAACGTCAAAGTCCAAGCGTTGACTTTGACCAATAGTAGGTGTTCTGTAAAATCAAAGAATCAAAAGGTGCCAGAAGAAACTAGAGAGAAAATAAAATTTATTGATATATAATTCGTGATTTTTGAATAAGAACTGGATTTACTATGAATTATTGAAATCAAATATCAAAAAATCCCCGAAATGAACACCTCAGAGGAAATCTTCAAATTGACAAGTCAAATGAAATCCAAATCTTACAATTTATATGTAAATGGAAAGCTAAGAACCATAGGAATCTAAAGAGACCAAAATGATCGAATTATGATGTATAAATTGAAAGTAATTGACCCCAAAAGTCAACATTTGACTTCTGATGACGAATGATTAGTCCTTGGTCAAATGTCAATTCAAGGGACAAATGAACTTGGAATTCGATGAATTTGCTATCCACGGAAAGCTGATGAAAAGAGGAATCCAACGAAACCAAAATCAAGTAATTTGGAATTATAATCAGAGAGATATCCTATTTTCAAAATCAGCGGTATTTCAGACTAAATTTTGGAGAAAATGAAGAATACTGAGAACTAATTTGCGAAATTAAAGATCTAAACCTAATAAAAACTCAAATTGCCTCTTGATAATCGATCAAAATCTCACTACTAACCCGATTTCTGCAAGAATGTGGCTTTCAATTCTCGTGGATTGAAGTGAATTTGCTTGGATTCTTCCTCATGGACGTTCGAAATTCAAGGGGAAAATTCGATGAAATCAAGAGATTAAATCGTGATTATCAATCTCAATGGCTGCGTCTCTACACTCTTGGAAGCAGAGGAACACGAGAACTTAAGACCTTCCTCGAAATTTGCTTAATTTCTTTACGAAAAGATCAAAAGTTAAGTTTACAAAGGGAGAGAACATCTATTTATAAAGAAGTTTGTGCGAAATTGGTGGATTGTGGCCCACGACGCGGATTTCACTCCGTGTTATTTCAGCCGTCGGATCGCGCGAAATTGGTGGCTCGTGATGCGGATTTCACTCCGTGTAATTTCAGCCATCAGATCGCGCGTAATCGGTGGGATCGTGGCCCATGACGCGGATTCCATTCCGTTGGATTTCAGCCGTCCAATTGCGCGATTTAATCCCGACCATCCAATTGCGCGATTCAATCCTGACCGTCCGATTGCACGATTTAATCCCAACCATCTGATATCACTGTTCACGCCATGTAGGCATCACGTAGACATCCATGTGGGCTTGCGTGGCCCTGCCATGTGTCTGCATCGTGCCACGTCACCTCCATGGGTCCCACACGATTAACGTGAAAAATCAAAATAAAATCCATAAAATGCTATAAATTAAGAAATTCATAAATTCATTTGTATAAATCCTTTTTAACTCAAATTTTCTCTATTGGATCACAAATTCCTTCCTTTTTAATATCATGTCATCTAAAATATACTTTCAAAGAATAAATTAAGATGAATTAAAAATCACTTACTCATTTCTTAAGCAATCTTCTTAATCACATTTTCATCTTGAAATTATCTTTCAAAACATGCATTAAAGTCAAAGTAATTTAAGAAAATAGATCAACTTCTATTAATTTTAACTTTGCAAAAGATTAATCATCAATCAAGCATAAAATTATCCCTAATTTATGCATAAATATCGACTTTAGTGAAATGACATACCACATGGATGTCCAAGATACTAATACTTATTTATAACATCACCTTAGTATTTATGACTTGGGAAGTCCAAGATACTCTCTTGGGATTGAGTTTGCTTATCAGAATGAGAAGCTAGCTTTAACTTAGCGGAAGTATGCCCTTGACATGCTTCAGGAGACATGACTTCTCAGGTGCAAGCCAGAGACTTCACTTAGGGAAGCTCGCTCGCAGTTATAAGATATTTCGTCTCCACTCCTTGATGATTCTAATCACTGTCGTAGATTTTTGGGCAGGCTTATATATCTTATCGTCACTCGCGTTGACATTGTGTACGTGGTTAGTGTTCTTCGTCAGTTTCTGCAAGAAACCTCCACGAGTCCACTCGGAGGGAGCTCTACGGGTTCTAGCATACATCAAGCAAGCCCCAGGAAGAGGGCTCATCTATAGACGACATGGTTGTCTCCATATTGAAGCCTACTCTTATGCTGGATATGCAAGTGACAAGGGAGATCGTAAATCTAATATTGGATTTTTCACATATATTGGAGGTAACCTCATCATCTGGTGATCGCCGAAACAAAAGGTGGTATCTGATAACGTGTCATTGATGCATTCATTTTCATCATTATAAATGGGTTTTAAAACATAATTCTTAGTCATATAATGCACGTTATCATCCTTTTATGATATTTTTGCATTCATCATTGCATTCCACTCATATACTCAACTTGCATCTATTTAGTGCTAATTTAGTAAAAACATAGATATGTCCTATCATGAAGCATTCTTTTCAATTACTTATACTATGACACTAACCCCATTTGACTCTTTCAAAGTCAAGTGGTTGAATTCTCATATTTTCTATGAGTTATGTGGATGTAGGGACATAGGTATGCAAGTAGGAAAGCATGGATATGGATGACGATAAGAGGAAAGAGGAAACAACTCTCTACTACATTTGAACACCAAGACAACGATATTTTTTATGAAATGTGGTAAATGAGATTTGGATTTGGTAAAGGTATCATCATAAGATTTCTAGGTTAATCCAAAATTGATTTAGAGTGAATATTGGGCCAAGCTCCTTATTTTTAAGGAGGTTGGACCAAGTTTAATTTTTATTAAATGAGACCTTAATTTTTTCTCATGATTTTAGATATTTTAGGATAAAAAGATAGAGGATTAAATTCTTGATCCAATGGAGAAAATTTCGTGAAAAAAAGAGTTGTATTTTGTGAGATATTCAATTTCTAAGTTTAGGGAATTTTCTAGAATTTTTCTGGAATTTTTCTCATTTTTTAGGGACTTTTTCATATTTTGAGCATATTTACGAAAATGCCACTTCGATTTTTAAAGTGAAAAATTACAGAAATACCCCTCTAATTTATAAGAATTTTTGAAGTCAGTAATTTATAGAAATGCCACTCTACACTATCTCAATCAAGGACTATGATTTCTCTAAATTAAAATCATGATATCTCATGATCTAGACAGAGTTTTGAGCTGAAATTTTATATCTAGATTCATCTTTTAACCCTTTATCCATCTATACCATTGGATCAAACAATCAAGATTTAAAAAAATGATTTGAATAATTGGACTCTTTTACCCCTCTTTACACCCAAACCCTAAGAACTCACTATAAAAGCCTTCATTTTCTCTCTCCTTGTGTTTTTTGGCTCTCTCTTAGCATCAAGCTACCAGAAGGAAAGAGAGAGGAGGTCAAGGCCCAAGGAGGAGCATTGTTTGATGCTCAACCTTGTAGTGGAGAAGGGAGCAAGCAAAGATCGTGATCGGAGCGGATCGAGCATCACTCGGCCTAGGACGGGCACACTGACGGATCACTCGGCCTAGGACGAGCATCACTCGGCCTTTGTGCGATGATCCAGATTGAGTTCTTGCTTGTGTTCGTCATCTTCATAAATAGTAAACTTGTATTTTCCTTTTTTTTATTTTTCTTTCTTATTTTTCTTTTTAATGTAGTGGCTTTGGCATCATCGAAACTTGCAACTCTCTCTCCCTATCGCTGCACATCGATTCGTCGATCCATCGCCGCTGACCACTCTTCTCACCTTGTCATCATCTCATCCCTATTGCATTTCTTTCTACATTGTTTTTCCATTAGAATTAATATTTCTCTCCTAATTAAAAAAGAAATCTAAAAACTATCACTCATATTCATCTCCACATGCCGCATTTACCTTTGCACTTCTTTCCAAGCTCTCACTTCTTCCACGCTTTCTCACCTTTCATTTAAATATCTAATCTCATTACCTCAGCTCCCTGTGGATTCGACCCTTGCTTAAACTATTCTAAGTAAGGAAATATAAATTTTATTGCATGAAATCGATACAAAACAACGACGGAAAACACGTGTAATCGAGATCATCAGTATCATGCTCTAGCGCGGAGTCGTAGTATAGAGCTATGGCTGAGACTACACGGGAGATGGTATGGCTTCGATCATTTCTCCAAGATCTCAGCATTTCTTCTCACCCACCAATGCCCATGTATTGCGATAATCAAGCCGTTATCTTCATCGAGGACAATTCCACCTTTCATGAGCATACGAAGCACATTGAGATTGATTGCCACTACATTCGGGATAAGGTTATGCTCGGAGTCATTTCCACCTCTCATGTGGCATCACCTCATCAGCTTGCGGACATCTTCACGAAGAGTCTAGTTGGGATCTCCTATGACGTCACGTGTACCAAGCTGGGCATGTTTGATTCAAATGCTCCAAGTTGACCGGGACTGTCCAATAGTGATATTGGGCTCCTGACCCATTTAGGGCACCTCCTCTTCACTCTCTATATAAGGACCTATGTACTTTGACGAGACGAGACCGCGAGGTTGTCGATTTCAAGCGGTATCGCATCAAAAATTATACCGAACTTACCAATTTGATGAAAATGTATCGAATTCAAGGGTATAATGGTAAATACGGGTCGAATCCACAGGGAATTTAGGAATTTTCAAGAGATATTTTAGAATTTGGTCAAATCGGACGAGATATTGATGGAAGAAATTAGGGAAAATGGTATTTTAAGAAAGTAGACTTCAAATCGATTCTACGGAATCAAAAATCGTCAAAATCGGACTCGATTTCGCGGAGAAATCATGAATTGAAGTGGAGAGAATTTTCGGAATGATGAAAACGTGATTTTGAGTGAAATTGTATGAAATTGAAGATTAAATCCTAATCTAAACTAAAATTAAACATGATAGGAGGATTAGGAAGCAAAAACCGCTCCCACTAACCCACGATTGCGATCAAATAATCGTGATTAAGCGATTCAATCACCGAAAACATCAAGAGCGCGAGCGTGGCGTTCAAGTGGAGATTTCTCCTTCGATATTCCACCAAATCTCAACTTCTACCCCTCCGTGGATGCAGAATTGAAAGAGGAAGAGGAAGAACTCAAGAGAAATGAGATTGAGAGGTGTCTGGACAGTCAATTGCTTGAATCTCAAACTCGGATGCTTAGAATCGTGAAGAACATGTCTATTTATACTAAATTTGGGCGTAACCGTTCGATCGTTGCGATCGACGGTTACGATGAAACGGTCCATCGTGGACCGTTTCAAATAAGTCATGGCCGTTGGATCATGATGGACGGCCATGATTTGATCCGGAGATAAGCGTTATAAAAATGCTTCACATTTCGCCCTTTCGATCGCGATCCAAGGGCTGAGATTCGATCTGCGCCGATTGATCTCAGCCGTTATAACGCTCCAAATTGACGCACGTGGCTTGATCGTGATCCGGTGGTCCGCAGCTCACGCGATCGACGCTCGTCGATCACCCATCCGCGAGATCCAACGCCCGTCGCCGCGCCACGTCGCCTGCAAGGTAAGTGAGACAAATTTTTTTAGTCCCACACGGACTTTGTTGAATGAAACCGTCGGGTTTATAATACCCGACGGCTTTTAAGGGCATGACCCTTCCCATATAGGTAAGGATAAAGAACATTTATATATATATAAGTATAATATATATAGTATATATATTTGCGCCACGTAGGTGCGCCGCGCGGGTCCACGTGGCGCTGCCACGTGGCCTTGCGTGCCACGTCGCATCAACTCGAGCCCCGCGCCCAATTTTTTTTTTTTCTAATTAAAAAAACGGTTTAAAAATCGAAAATAAAATAAGAAAAAATAGTTTAAAAATCCAGAAAAAATCCCTAAAAATAGAAAATTCATAACTTTTAATTTATAACTCCGATTTAATCCAAATTTCTTTCATTTGATCCAGAATTTAATTATCTATGATTCTAAAAGTTGAAATTAATAAATAATGAGAGTCTTAAATTTTATTTTCAAAAATATAGTTATTTTTAAGAGATTTTAAATTAGGAAAATATAAATAAATATCTATAAATGCTTCCTCTCATTATTTTAACTCTAATAACATCTATAGTCTCAAAATAAAGATGGGTTATTAATTTATTCATCTTAAAATCATTATTTTTAACCCCTATTTTTAGTATTTTTGAGAATATAGTGACTTTTCATATAATAATAGAAAAATACATATAAGTATGATAACATGCATATAAATGAAATCATTTATACTTAAATATGCATCAAAAATCATGTTTTGTGATGTAAATATCGCATGTTATCATACTCTTTTTTGGTTATACAATTCTAGGGTTTTCTTCCTCTCATCTTCAACATATTCATTGTCAACTCGTTCATTTATAGTCAACAATTTGACTAAATTTGGGTCCTTCTCTTATCATTACAAGTAAGTTTGACTTGTAGAGAGTCCATTGACTATCAAAGAGTCCTTTCATTATCCTCGTGGGTGACCACGACTCACAATGATTCCATTGTTCACCCTAATGAGTAAATATGGCTCAAAAAATTCTGGCTCACTAAGAGCCTTCCACTTACTCTAATGAGTATGCCCATCTCACTAAGAGTTGACCACTTACCCTCACAAGTAATCATGATGCACAAAGAGTTATTGACGTGCATATGCATATCGGTGAATGAAATACTTGAACTAATATATGCATTGATATATCTATGATATGATAAAATTAAAATGCAACCAACTATAATGATGTGAATTCATTTTAGCATTCCTTACTCTAATTGATGTTGATCATTGACCCATGAATTATGGATGACTGTCTCTAGTTTTGGCCCTATAATTTGTACAGTTTGACTAGGCAATTGAGTTGAATTTGACCTTAGAATTGGTATTGTGCTGGCTTGAGGTTAACTTGATCTTGCCTTAACTTGAATTGTGTGGGGTT
>CM044119.1:6360626-6396835 GCA_024174645.1 Lemna minuta | reverse complement strand
TTAAGAAAATAGATCAAATTCTATTAATTTTAACTTTTCAAAAGATTAATCATCAATCAAGCATAAAATTATCCCTAATTTATGCATAAATATCGACTTTAGTGAAATGACATACCACATGGATGTCCAAGATACTACTACTTATTTATAACATCACCTTAGTATTTATGATTTGGGGAGTCCAAGATACTCTCTTGGGATTGAGTTTGCTTATCAGAATGAGAAGCTAGCTTTAACTTAGCGGAAGTATGCCCTTGACATGCTTCAGGAGACATGACTTCTCGGGTGCAAGCCAGAGACTTCACCTAGGGAAGCTCGCTCGCAGTTTTAAGATATTTCGTCTCCACTCCTTGATGATGCTAACGCTGTCATAGATTGTTGGGCAGGCTTATATATATTATCGTTACTCGCCTTGACATTGTGTACGTGGTTAGTGTTCTTCGTCAGTTTCTGCAAGAAACCTCCACGAGTCCACTCGGAGGGAGCTCTACGGGTTCTAGCATACATCAAGCGAGCCCCAAGAAGAGGGCTCATCTATAGACGACATGGTCGTCTCCATATTGAAGCCTACTCTTATGCTGGATATGCAAGTGACAAGGGAGATCGTAAATCTAATACTGGATTTTGCACATATATTGGAGGTAACCTCATCATCTGGTGATCACAGAAACAAAAGGTGGTATCATGCTCTAGCGCGGAGTCTTAGTATATAGCTATGGCTGAGATTGCACGGGAGATGGTATGGCTTCGATCATTTCTCAAAGATCTCAGCATTTCTTCTCCCCCTCCAATGCCCATGTATTGCGATAATCAAGCCGTTATCTTCATCGAGGACAATTCCACCTTTCATGAGCATACGAAGCACATTGATATTGATTGTCACTACATTCGGGACAAGGTTATGCTCGGAGTCATTTCCACCCCTCATGTGGCATCATCTCATCAGCTTGCGGACATCTTCACGAAGAGTCTAGTTGGGATCTCCTATGATGTCACGTGTACCAAGCTGGGCATGTTTGATTCAAATGCTCCAAGTTGAGCGGGACTGTCCAATAGTGATATTGGGCTCCCGACCCATTTAGGGCACCTCCTCTTCACTCTCTATATAAGGACCTATGTACTCTTTTTTGGTTATGCAATTCTAGGGTTTTCTTCCTCTCATCTTCAACATATTCATTGTCAACTCGTTCATTTATAGTCAACAATTTGACTAAATTTGGGTCCTTCTCTTATCATTACAAGTAAGTTTGACTTGTAGAGAGTCCATTGACTATCAAAGAGTCCTTTCATTATCCTCGTGGGTGATCACGACTCACAAAGATTCCATTGTTCACCCTAATGAGTAAATATGGCTCAAAAAATTCTGGCTCACTAAGAGCCTTCCACTTACTCTGATGAGTATGCCAATCTCACTAAGAGTTGACCACTTACCCTCACAAGTAATCATGATGCACAAAGAGTTATTGACGTGCATATGCATATCGGTGAATGAAATACTTGAACTAATATATGCATTGATATATCTATGATATGATAAAATTATAAATGCAACCAACTATAATGATGTGAATTCATTTTAGCATTCCTTACTCTAATTGATGTTGATCATTGACCCATGAATTATGGATGACTGTCTCTAGTGTTGGCCCTATAATTTGTACAGTTTGACTAGGCAATTGAGTTGAATTTGACCTTAGAATTGGTATTGTGCTGGCTTGAGGTTGACTTGATCTTGCCTTAACTTGAGTTGTGTGAGGTTACGCCTTCACTGAGCCTTTGGCTTGGGCTTCAATTGGCCTACCCTACTCAACTCACTGCTATAGGTATTATCGAATAAAATATTTAATCAATAAATAAAAGATTTTTGAGAGAGGTTGATTTTCTTTATGAGCTCTCGTTACTTCGACGATCTTTTAGGTAATGATCTGAGAATAATCTTGATAATGATTTGTGAGTGAGGAACTCGATCACGTATATTTTTCGTCATTTTTGTGCATCGATTTCATGCAATAAAATATAGTTCCTTACTTAGTATAGTGTCAGAAAGGGTTGAATCCACAGGGAGCTAAAGTAATGAGGTTATGTGTTTAAAAGAAAGATGAGGGCGGAGGAAGATGTGGGAGTTGGAATGGAGTACGTGGAGGTGAGTATGAGAGATAATTTTGAGTTTATCTTAAAATTAAGATAGAAATTAGAAAATAGATGAGATAATTAGATTAATAGAGATGAAAATAGAGATAATATGATGAAAAGATGAGAAAATAGATGACGGTAGCAATGGATAAATGCACAGCGAGGGTGAAAGTGAGAGATGCACGGAGAGATGATGTCAAAGCTACTACAATAAAGAAAAAGAAAAAGAAAAATAAAAGGAAAAATAAAAAGATGTCTACTGTATATGAAGATGTTCCCAAGAGAAAATCCAATCTAGATCTTTGCACAAACCCCGTTGGTGTGCCCGTCCTAGGCCGGGTGATGCTCGATCCGCTCAAATCACAATCTTTGCTTGCTCCCTTCTCTACTACAAGGTTGAGAATCAAACAATACTCCTCCTTGGGCCTTGACCTCCTCTCCTTTTCATTTTGATAGCTTGATGCTAAGAGAGAGCCAAAACACGTAAGGAGAGAGAAAATGAAGGCTTTTATAGGTGGGTTCCTAGGGTTTGAGTGTAAAGAGGGGTAAAAGAGTCCAATTATTAAAATCATTTTTTTTCAGCTTGATTATTTGATCCAAGGGTATAGATGGATAGAAGGTTAAAAGATGAATGTAGAAATAAAATTTCAGCTCAAAACTTCATCTAGATCATGAGATATCATGATTTTAATTTAGAGAAATCTTAAGCATTGATTTAGATCGTGTACATGGGCATTTCTAACTTAAAAAATTAAATGTGCATTTTTGTAAATTTTTTACTTCAAAAGTTGGAGTGGTATTTTTGTAAATTTTTGCTTCAAAAATCAGATTGACATTTTTGTAATTATGCTCAAAATAGAAAAATCTCTAAAAAATTCAGAAAAATTCCAAAAAAATTCTAGAAAAATCCCTAAAATTAAAAATTGAATATCTCACAAAATCCAACTTCTTTTTCCACAAAATTTTCTCTATTAGATCAAGAATTTAATCCTCTCCTTTCATTAAAAAAATAACTAAAATTATGAGAAAAAATTAAGGTCTCATTTAATAAAAATTAAGTTTGGTCCAACCTCCTTAAAATTAAGGAGGTTGCCCCAATATTCACTCTAAATATATTTTGGGTTATTATAAAACCCTTATGATGATGTCTCACAAACCTCATTTATCATATTTCATAAAAATATGGTTGGCTTGGTGGTCAAATTTGGTAGAGAGTTGTTTCTTCTTCCCTCTTATCGTCATTCATATCCATGTTTCCTATTTGCATACCAATGTCCCTAGATCCAAATAGATCATAGAAAATGTGAGAATTCAACCACTTGACTTTGAAAGAGTCAAATGGGGTTAGTCTCATAGTATAAGTAATTTAAAATAAGGATGTATGATTAGACATGATTATTTTTTAAAACCAAATTAGCACTAAATAGATGCAAGTTCGGAATATGAGTGGAATGAAATGATGAATGCAAAAATATCATAAAAAACATGATAAGGTGCATTATATTAACAAGAATTATGTGTTAAAACCCATTTATAATGATGAAAAATGAATGCACCAATGACACGTTATCAGTGAGTAATGTAGATATATTTAAGGAAAGCTTGATGATGTTGAGTGGACGAATGCAAGGACAAAGATATTGATAAATGGGAAGAGATACAACAATATATGGATGTGATGATTATAAAAGATAAATCTATGAGCTATAAAGGCCTAAATAGATGTAAAATATCTTTAAATTAAAAGGATGATGAAAGCAAAGTCACAAAAAGAAAATTTTTCTAAAATGATAATGATGCAGAATAAATTCGAGTATTCCGAGTCACATTGGTTATTCACCTCAGTTTCAACTATGTACAACTTTACGATGTGTTGCTTTACAGAGTGAGGGTGTTAATTTTAGCCCACCAGATCTATTTTGAAGATAGTATAAATAAAATGACATTTAAGTGTATTTTGGATATATATTTCTACTAAAAATTTACAAATGCATGGAAATATGGTTATTATGAAGGAATGATGTTTGCACTATTCTATATTAAATGTAGAATAATTTTTGTGGAGTACCACAAATTTATAATTAGAATATTTTTGTATTTCAGTTTAGAATTCTTGAAGACTAATAGAACTAATGCTACAAACAAGAGGTGATATGGTATTATATCAAGACAAGGCAGCTAACTCATGTCCCTCTTAAGTAAACATAGGGACAGATGGGTGGAGAGGAACTCCAAAGCTAAGCATGATCAAGCTAGGGCCATGCAAGGATGGTTGACCTCTTGGGGAAAGGGGACTAGTTTGTAGAAAAACTCTAGGGGTTAGATTGCTTGAGCTTGGGCAACTCAGAGATGGGAGATCACTTGGTTGGGAAGAAGTACGACATATATCTGTAGGGTAAATGGTGGAGCATCATAAACTACATATATCCGTAAATTATATGAATAGGACTTAATTTATGTACCATGTGCATGAAACATGAGTAAAATTTATACACAAAAGATTTTTGAAGACTATATATGTATCTATGTATATGTATATGGATAAATGATGGATCATCATTGCCTATGCATGTTAGTAAATTAAATAAATAGGATATATGAGATAGTGAGTGACATGTTTATATTGAGTGATATATGAGATAGTGAGTGACATGTTTATATTGAGTGATATATGAGAATGATAATGTACAGATATTTCTATACATTACATATTACTTAGATATTCCTAGCACCTTTGTGGACAATTATATATAGTATTTAAAGACGACTAATATCATAAAAATCCACAAATTTCTACCTCTCACCTTTCACTTGCCATTGACCAATTTATGATCGTCTCGTTATTATCTCAAACTTTTCCACTTTAACCCACTTTCAAGGCTACCTTTGTCATGCTACACTCAATGTCTGATTGATTCAATTAACTTCAAATAAATATAATTAATTCATCAAGATACTCTTGCATCAATAGGAGAGAGAGATGAGATCAAGAGAGGAACTCAGAGAGATAGAGAGAGGGATGGGAAATAACACAGAGGGAGTGCGAGATATGGGATCAAGCAAGGATTTCAGAGAAAGATGAGATCAAGCAAGGAGTGGGAAGAGAGAGATGATTGCAGCGCCCCATTGTCACCAAAAGCATGCTCTTACATACACGTGTTACTCTGTAATCGTCACCACTTCTGAGCCGCCACTTTACCGGTGAAATCACCCCCCCGAGGAAGAGAGGAGAGAGAGAGAGAGAGAGAGAGAGAGAGAGAGAGAGAGAGAGAGAGAGAGTGTGTGTGTGCTGAATGGCGGACTTCGGAGATCATAAAAGTGACAAGAAGACATCATCGGAGCCTACACATGAGAAGAGCTACACAACCAGGGCTTGGGAGAAAGGACGGAAGCTGGCCAAGACGATTGTGGCAGTAGGATTTGCTATCTCATCCGCGCCTATCCTAGTTCCTCCACTCCTCCTCGCTTCAACTCTGAGCATCGCTTTTGCTGTCCCCTTTGGAGTCTTCCTTGCTGGGTACTCTTGCACGGAGAAAATCATGGCCTCTCTTCTCCCACCTCCACTTAGCTATTTATTTTTTCACTCATGACCAACTTAGCTATTTATTTTTTCAATTTTAAACACTTTAAGCTGGCAATTTTGTATATTATTTGTCTTCATGCCAATGGACATGTTTCTGTATAAAATAAATGGGTAATGTCTACGTAAAAGGACTTTTTTTCTTCATTTAATGGGATTTAATTGTTTTCGTTGCCAATTTTCCATTTTATATGGGATTTCATAAAAATTTTTGTGCAAAGCTAGAAACTAATGGGATTTAAACTCATGGCCCACTTTTCAATTTACAATTCTGTATAAATTGAAATAGATGTTAGTTGTGTTGGCATATTTTACCTAGATTAAGTATTCCCATACGGTTCCCTAATGACCTCTTTTTTGTTTAGGGAAGGGGGGTTAGTCTAATTATTCGGTTTATTAATTTATTTAAATGGGTGTTTTGACTATGTCAAAGCCATTTTTCTTTATTAAAAGATCATGGCTTCTCTTTCATGGAAAATTTCCTGCCTCTCTTATCTTTCCTCCCAAGGTTATCACTCATGACCCACTTTTCCATTTAAGGTTTATTCTAATGTTCTATAATTTAACAGTGGTATGTTCTATTGACTTGAATTTATTCTAAATGAGCTGGTTTATTTGTTTAAGTGTTCATTTTGAACTTATGTAACGAGCATTTTTCTTCATTAAATGGGTGCTTTCTATGGCAAATGAATTTTTCTTCCTTGAATGGCCCTTTCATAATTTTAAGATAGTTTACTATAACTAGGAAATTTTCTATATGATGTGGGATTTTGATGGAGAATTATTTCGAAACATGAACACAAGGGTTCTAAGTGAACCTATCCTCCTCCTCCTCCTCCTCCTCCTCCTTATCCACCAGTTTGAGAAATTATCTATTTATTAAATGGATGAAGAAGACCTCTCTAAATAATTAAAGAGAGAGTAGATCGTAAGGGATTTATCTTCCCTCCTTTCCCTATTTTATACTGAACTAAAGATTGACTTGGTCAAACATTTCATCCTTATCTTTAGAAAATTAGAATTCCTTGAATGGACCAAGTCAAGCACCTTTTATCTTTGATATAGGCTCCTAATTGTCCACACCATATCCACCATATCATAGGTACCTTGTATAGTTATTAATATTGATCTCAAGAAACATCAATAGGAACATCCTTGATTTCCAATTCTTTTTTTGAAAACCTCCCTTAGATAGAATTCTAGGAGAGATCTATTTACTTTCAACTATGAAATGATAGTATTCAAAATCTACCTCAAGATTAAGCCTTTGCATGAATAAAATCCATGCAATTATGAAGTTATTTGGAATAATGGTAATCAACATGAAGACACCTAATGAAGAACATCATCAAGACAAAGCCTTCTGCATGAATAAACCCATTCATGTATGAAGATCAATCACTATGAAGCAAAGAAGATATCCAAGTCAATCATGAAGAGTTAAAGGAATAATTCATCAAAGAGGACTATTTCCCTCCTAAACAAAGCCTCCACGATTGACGAAGAAGAAAGGAAGTCATGCTCAAGAAGTTATAAAGATCATCCACAACGAAGACAATATTATGAAGAAAATCAGATGTCCAAGGACCATTCTCCTAAGTATCCAGGACTTATAACACATCTCCAGGCCATCTAAATACATTACTAAGTATAGAAGACAACAAGCTCAGTCAAGAAGAGGTTATGGTCTCTAAAGATCCTGAAGAGCATGAAGATCTTCTCCTAGACTGATCGTTGCAGCAATGGGAGACAGCCATTACTCATTCTCTCTCACTTCGTCAGTCCTTAAGGAAAGCTGGTGCAGATCGAATATACCCTAATGACTGTTTGATTGGGTCAGACATCTCTCGGGATCAAAGCTGCCAATGTGGGATGGGACCAGATTTCGTATCTTGGTTGAAAAAGCCAGAAGCAGGCACATCAATATTACAGGTTATCGACAGAAATCGTCGAGCTTGCGGCGACGGACGTGGAAGAGGTTTTCCGGAAACTTGTTGCCTACAAAAAAGGAGCAGAAGATCCGCAAAAGTCAACGAGTATTCCCCTACCAACCATCGGCCTCCAAGAAGAAGGCCGCTCAGTTGATATCTACCGTTTCGCGCCACCATTTTCGCTCTTATCACACCTGGCGAATCTCTCCTACCAAGAAAATGACACGAGGTTACGAAGTAAAGAAATAAAGAGATCTTTCTCACCAACCGTCCCGAAATTCTCTTCAAGTTGCCTCGGAGACTCGCGAGAAGACCACAGGAAAGCGGGATATTGCCGAAACATTCGAAACGCCAGTACATCAACTCAGTGCCTCAATATTAAAATCAAGGAACTTCCTGTGACATCAAGACTTACCGATGGATATTATCGCGATTGCGATTCACCCAAATGAGGATACTCCACGTCATCAGCTGATCGAACCGAGAGCTTCAAAAGTTAGGAACTCAAGTCAACCGTCAACCATGAAATCGCGAAACGACGTCATTCATTATTTTATGACTACAACCAGTAGACGCTCATGCGATCCAAGCAAACAACGATTCAATTGGGCGATCGTCTACGGCATTCCGAGCTCCCGTTGACCGCCTGAGTAAGGACGCAAACCTAAAACTTCTACCTTCCTGTCCAAGTAAGGAGCACCGAAGGGAGTTATTTGCGGGCGTAACTACCCACAACCGCACGTTCCTGCTCCGACGCACCTCTTCTCTCTTAACCTCTATCTTCTTCACCTTTAAAAGAGGATCGATAGTAAAGGATAGGTAGTATTATTTTGAATGAAAATTTGGTTACCGGTTACTTTTTCCCTGTGTTCGTGTTTCCCGTGTCTCCATCACCCTCTCCCGCATCTTCTGTCTCTCCGAGTTCTATCCTCCTTTCCAATTTTCTTCCCCCGTTTTGTCCGCTTTCTTCCACTTCAAGTGTGACGCATATGAGGTTTATCCGGGTCAATTGGCGAATCCGAGAGCATCATTTCCCCGTCACCTACCAGGTATCATCCTTACTTTTCACGGTGAATAATAGTTCCTATTCTAAATCCATAAGTCCAGCGTTTGACTTTCTATCTATCCGTATTCTCTTTATAAGTTATATCCTATTCTCTCTCTTTTCTATCCCTTTTCATTGGGCCTCACATAATACTCTTCATCGCCGTATTTATTCCTCTTTCCACTGCAATCACTCTCATCCTCACTATCCTACTCATTACCGTCTCCCTATCTATTTTCTATACCATATACCTACTATCTAAATCATATCATATTAAATACTACCAGTCCCCGTATCTGATTTCTCCTAAATTTCGTTTACTATCCCCTTCTCATAATCCACACCATCCTCTTTCTTATCTCCCTAACTTCATATTCTATCATTATCATTCATCTATTCCCATTATTCTTCTCACATTAGTCACTGTTTTAAGTATCTTTAAAGCATCATAATATCCATCTTCTCTATTCTCTCATATTTCTACATTATATCACACTATATTCTCACTGATTTATAATCCATTTTCATATTGATATCATTTCA
This sequence comes from Lemna minuta, assembly GCA_024174645.1. Lineage (NCBI taxonomy): Eukaryota > Viridiplantae > Streptophyta > Magnoliopsida > Alismatales > Araceae > Lemna > Lemna minuta. Next base: position 6,387,603 of record CM044119.1, on the reverse strand, counting down.
TAGATCCTCCCTCATATGTAGGATTTAGATACATCTTCTAAATTATCCTACATCAGATTTCCTCTTATATTATATTGGGCTTTGAACCGATTGAAATGAGTCATTCTTCCTTGAACTTTCAAATAAAGAGGAAAATAATTAGGTTTCCGAGACGATTAGATCAAAAGAGACGTCAAGTATGTCTTCTTTCAAAATATAAATGTGATTGAAGTTGAGAGACTTAAATCTCTATCTTCTAAGTCATAAATGGAAAATATTTTTAAGAGCCTAAATGACTCAAGAGTGATTGAGTCCTCTTTTTCTGATTATTTTTGTTGAACATATTTCTGATCAATATCTTTTGAGCACCAAATAGACCTAGAATCTCATAAATGAAGACCAGGGTCAGAAAAGAAGCTCGGGTTAGAAATGAAATTTGGGTTAAAAAAAAGGATTAATAATGTAATTAAAGTTACAAGAAAAGGTTAAAAAAAGAAATTAGGATTAGACGGAATATTACAATTAGAAAAAGGATTAGAAAAGAATCTACGACTAGACAAGATATTACTCTTGGAAAACTAAAGATCATCGTTTTATCATCGTTTTGTCTTCATACAAATATTCTAGTGTGAGAGAGATGGGGCCATGCTTGGAGTACTCAAAGCGAAGGTAGCTTCCTCCTCTCTCTCCCTCACGCGCTATACTCATCTCTCTCTCTCTGTCACCTTCTAAGAAAACGCGTCACAACGACAACTGATCCAATCAGAGATGGCGAAGGTGGCTCCCTCCTCTCTCTCACAACGAATTCCCCAAGAAGAATTGGTCAGATCTTCCTCCCTAAGTGATAAGCCATGGCTGACGCTGCCGTAAGCTATGCCATACTGAAAATCAGCGACGCCATCATCAACGAAGCTCTCTTCATCGGGAGCGTCAAGCAGCAAGCCGAAGATCTTAAGCAAGAGCTCACATGGATGAAGAGCTTCTTGCAAGACGCAGATGCGAAGGCACGTGACGGGAACCAATTGGTTCAAAACTGGGTGAAACTTGTCAGGGAAGCCGCACAGGACACTGAAGATCTGATCGAATCCTTCGCCATCCATGTATATGAGCCAGGGCTGGGCCGCTGCGGCGACTTCTTTAGCAAGTTAATGCCCTGCACTCGCGCTCTGATCCGTCGCCATCATTTTGGGCTTGAGATCGAAGGGCTCAAGCAGAGGATTAAGAATATCGGGGAGAGCGCGGACCGATACAAAATCACAGCTCTCTCCGATGATCGCCGGGAAAGGGGGGAAGTCGACCCGACGACTGCGGCGTGGAGGGCCCGCTCTGTTGAAGCCTCGAACTCCTCCCATGTCGTCCTCAGGGATGCTGACAAGAAAGCTATTCTGGAGCTCCTCGACGCGAAGAGGAAAGGGCTGTCGGTGGTCTCGATCTTCGGGACGGGAGGCCTAGGGAAGACTACCCTGGCCCAGAAGGTGTTCAACGATCCCCAGATCAAAAATCGCTTTCCCAACAGATTCTGGATTGGTGTTTCCCAGGATTGGAAGATTGAGAACCTTCTCAAGGATTTGCTTCGCAACATCTCCCCTTGGGAAAGCCAGGAAAAAGAGACTATGGAAATGCTGGAGATGCGCCTGCGAAACTCGCTCCTGGGAAAGATCTACCTGATCGTCATGGACGACGTGTGGGACGTCGCCGTCTGGCGGATCGTTGGGAATTGTCTGCCAGACGAAAAGAATGGAAGCAAGGTGCTGATCACCACGCGCAGTCGTACTGTCGCCCGCGCGGCAGATCCAGATCAAGCCTACGAGCTCCGATTCCTCGACAAGGAGGAAAGCTGGGAGCTCTTCATTAGCAAGGCGATCCCCAGAGAGGAGGACAGGAGAGAGTGCGAGGGGAGGCTCAAGGAGTTGGGAGAGCAGATGGCTGAAACGTGTGGGGGATTGCCGCTTGCGTTGGTCGTCATGGGAAGTTTATTGTCGCAGAAGGGACGGTCCACAGAGGAGTGGGAGAGGGTGTCCCATATCTGGCGAGACAACGACAAAGAAGGAACGGTCGTCTTGAGAATCCTGGCCCTCAGCTACGCAGACCTGCCGTACGATCTAAAATGGTGCTTCCTCTACCTCTGCGCGTTCCCCGAGGACTACGTGATAGAGTCTGATCGGCTGATCGGGCTGTGGATCGCAGAGGGCTTCATAGAGGATAGAGGAGATGGGCTGACGCTGGAAGAGACGGCAGAAATCCAGCTGGAAATGCTCATAGAAAGATCCTTGGTTCACGTCGTCGAGCGGGACCCTGACTACGGTGTCATTAGCTGCAGGGTACACGATCTCATCCGCGAGCTATGCATTTCAGAGGCGAAGCAAATAGACTTCATGTCAGTGCACCGGGGGACGAGATCTCTCCCGGCAGAGTCCCTTCGGCGCCTCTCTGTAATTTGTAAACCAGAGGAGACCATCTCCAGGCTCAATTCTGCGCCGCGTCTGCGGGCCTTGCTGAGCATCAACTTCCGCAGGGGATATCGGGATCCCCATCCTGCCATGAATATCTCTGTTGGGGGGCTGAAGCTGATCAGAGTGATCGACCTGCAAGGGGAAGGTAAACTCAAGGTGCTGCCCAAGGAGATCGGAGACCTCGTCAATCTCCGCTACCTAGGATTGGAAGGCACAGGGATAGACTCGCTCCCCGAGACAATAAAAAACCTATCTCGCTTGCGGTTTCTTAATGTCCGACACACGGAGATCAAGAAAATGACAAGCGCTGTGTGGGAGATAGAAACTCTCCGGCAAGTGTTTTTTCCATATCTAGCATTGGCTCCAAATAGGGTCCAATGCCGCTGGAGATCTCTTCAAGTTCTGCGTTGGGCAAGTGGCGGATATCCAGACTGGATGTATGACACCTTGCACAAGGTGAAGGACATCAAAACTCTGGAAATATGGGGAATCAATGCCTCTCATCACGAGGTGCTCTCTTTGAATCTGCCCCAGTTCTTGCGCCTCAAGGTTTTGAAACTTGTCGGCCCGTCGATCCCGTGGACAGCTTTGACACTCTCAGGCCTCCCTCAACTTCGCACATTAGTGCTATGGGGTCGAATAAAGAGCGCATTTCCTGAGGAAGCGAGACCTGAGGATATTCCTGGGTCGCTTAGAGGTCTCTCCTGCCTTGAGCTCAACTACGGATGGCCTGCGAGTCTGACCTATCTTGAGCTCTGTAGATCTGGCCTCCGTTGGGATCCTTTGCCTTCTCTTGGCCGGCTCTCTGAACTGAGGTTTCTCTCTTTGATGTCTATAGGGTTCAAGTGGGGGGAAGAGATGAAATTTCGCGGAGACAAGTTCAAGCAGCTGCAGAAACTAGAGCTAAAGAGCATCGCGGAGGTGGAAAGAATTATTGTGCAAGATGGAGCCATGCCACGCCTTCAAAAACTCAAAATCTGCAACTGCCCGAGACTGAAGACGATCCCCCCAAGATTGGAGGATCTAGTTGAATGGAAAGATCACTCTACGGTGAAAGCGTGATTACGAGTGGCAGTGAAATTTTCAGGATGCTGAGGATGTTAGATTGGAAATTTGGCTGTATTTATGATGGAGTCTGGGCGGGAGAAGTCATTGGACCATCAACGAGGCTAGACAATGGAGGCTAGAACGAGAGTTTATCGACTCATCAACGACATCAACGATTAATCAGATACAGTGGTAGGTATTTGAAGTTAGTGGTTGATAACATGCAATTTCATCTTGCATGTTATGCATTTCTTCTTTAAAATATAATTTTATGCATGTTATCATGATTTAAAATGATTAAATGATAAAATTCTATGTTTTAAAAGATATTCTTGATTTTTCAAATATTAATAGCATTTTATGAGCATTTAATGATATTGATTTATCAAGAATATAATTTTCTTTAATTATAAAATAAAATTTCTATTTAAAATGCCTTGAATTTTTCTTGAATTTAATATTTTTCTTAAATATTTTTAGATTTTTTGAAAATATTTTAAGAAATTAAAATCATTGAAAATATTTTTTTATTATATAAATAAAGTAAAGAAATAAGAAATAAAATAATAGAAAAAGAAAATAGAGAAAAAAAAAGAAGAGAGGAGAGAGAGTCGTTCTCTCTCCTTTTTCTCTCTCTCTGGTGACAGACATTTTTCCTTCGCAATTTCTGTCACGACGAGAGGCACGAGGAGAAGCAATCCTCTCCTCATTTCTCCTCCTCCCTTTTTCCCTTCTCTTCCCTCTTTCTCTTTTTCTTCTCGTATCTCTCTCTCACGCAACGGAGAATATCTCCGTATGAGGAGAGGCTCTCTCTCCCGATCGCTATCTCTCTCTCTCTCTCTCCTCCCGCTTCTTCTTCCTCCTCTCCCCACACACGTCTATGTGCATAGGGAGAGCTTCTTTTTCCTCCTCTCCCCATGCATGTCTGCGTCCGTAAGGGAGAGGAGCTTCTTCCTCTTTTCCCCCACATGTGCACGCGAAAGGGGGAGGAGGAAAGCCTCTCGTCCTTTCTTCTCTCTTCCTTTCTCTTTCTCGTTTTCCGTCACGCATAAGCTCTTCCTCATTTTGTCCTGCAGTCCCCCACAAACTCCCTCTTTCCAGCTCTCTAGCGATGTAAATAGAGGAGAGAAGATAAAGGAGAAAGAAGAGAGGAGAGAGAAAGAGAGAGAGTTAACATTATTTTATTATTTTATGTGCACAATTGACCTAGGCTACAACAGGTTGACCCACGTGATTCAGCAGTCTATTACATTTTTAAGTAGGGTTTATATCATCATATTTAAATGGTTAGTAAGCTAAATAACGAAATACTCTGGATTCATTATACCCTTGAAAAATACTAAATCTGAAGATAGATAAATTTCGTCACGAGAGAGAGAGAGGGAGAGAGAACGACTCTCTCTCCTATCTTATTTTTTCTCTATTTCCTTTTTATTATTTTATTTTATTTATTATTTATTTACTTTATCTAAATATTAAAAAAATATTTTCAAAGATTTTAATTTGGAAAATATTCCCAAAAATTCAAAAAAATCCATAAACATATTAATTCCCTCTTAGAAATAAATTCATTCAATAAAATCACGATAACATGCAATTTATATATAATTTCACATCAATTATGGCATTTTAAATAGAAATTTCATTTTATAATAAAAGAAAAGTATATTCTTGATAAATCAATATCATTAAATGCTCATAAAATTCTATTAATATATGAAAAATCAAGAACATTTTTTAAAATATAGAATTTATCAATTTAATCATTTTAAATCATGATAACATGCATTTAGCATTAGATTTTAAAGAAGAAACGCATAAAATACATGATATTAGTGCGTGAAATTGAATGTTATCAACCACTAACTTCAATGAGCTACCACTTTCTACGATGAATTCTTGATGTCGCTGATGAGTTGGTAAAATCTCCTTCTAGCCTTCGCTGTCCAAAAATTTTGCAAGTGATTTAGGCTCTTAAAAATATTTTCCATTTATGAGTTAAAAGATCGAGATTTAAGTCCAAGAACTTAAATCGGAATTATATTTTGAAAGAAGACATACATGATTTAACGCCCATACACAGTTTAGGATGGGCTGTTTCATGCTTTCACTCTAATCCTCGGCGTAAGCGTCCCCCTATTCTACCATGGATAACTGTCCAATAAGTCCCAGTGGTCCAATGACTTCTCCCGCCCAGACTCAATCATATATACAGCCAAATTGCTAATCTAACATCCTTACCATCCTAAGATTGACGATACCGTAAGTCCTGATCCTTCGGATACAATTCAGCTAGATCCTCCAATCTTCGGGGGATCATCTGCAGACTGTCGCAAGCGAAGATTTTCAGTCTTTGGAGGCGTGGCATGGCTCCATCTTCAACAGTCATTCTCTCCAGATCGTAGATGGCTGTTAGCTCTAGTTCCTGTAGCTGCTTGAACCCGTCTCCGCGAAATTCCATCCCTTCCCGCCAATGGTACGAAGCAACTCCCAATTTGAGGGACCTCAGCTCAGAGAGCTGGCCAAGAGAAGGCAATGGATCCCAGGGGAGACGAGATCTATGAAGCTTAAGATGGGTGAGACCCGCAGGCCACCTGTAGTTGAGCTCACGAAATGTGCTCTTTATTTGACCTAATAGCACTAACGTGCGAAGTTGAGGGAGGCCTGAGAGTGTCAAAGCTGTCCACGGGATCGACGAGCCTTCAAGTTTCAAAATCTTGAGGCGCGAGAACTGGGGCAAATTCAAAGAGAGCACCGCGTGACTCGAGGCATCGATTCCCCGCAGGTCCAGAGTTTTGATATCCTTCATGTTGTGCAAACTGCCATTCATCCAGGGGCCAGCCCATGCGCAAGCCAGAACCTGAAGAGATCTCCAGCGGCATTGGACCATCTTATGAACCGATGCAAACCTAGTAAAAAACAGTTGCCGGAGAGTTTCTATCTCCCACACAGCGCTTGTCATTTCATGGATCTCCGTGTCTCGGACATCGAGAAACTGCAAGCGAGATAGCTTTTTTATTGTCTCGGGGAGCGACTCTATCTTTGTGTCCTGCAAGCTTAGGTAGCGGAGATTGACGAGGCCTCCGATCTCCTCGGGCAGCACCTCGAGGTTATATGCCCCTTGCAGGTCGATCACTCTGATCAGCTTCAGCCCTCCAACTGAGAGCTTTATGGCAGGATGGGGATCCCGATGTCCCCTGCGGAAGTTGAAGCTCAGCAAGGCCCGCAGACGCGGCGCAGAATTGAGCCTGGAGATGGTCTCCTCTGGTTCATAAATTATAGAGAGGCGCCGAAAGGACTCTGCCGGGAGAGATTTCGTCCCCCGGTGAACTGACATGAAGTCGATTTGCTTCGCCTCTGAAATGCATAGCTTGCGAAGGAGATCGTGTACCCTACAGAGAACGATGCCGTTAAAGGGTTCCCGAGAGACGACGTGAACTAAGGATCTTTCTATGAGCTTTTCCAGCTGGATTTCTCCCGTCTCTTCCAGCGTCAGCCCATCTCCTCTCTCCGCTATGAAGCCCTCTGCGATCCACAGCCCGATCAGCCGATCAGACTCTATCTTGTAGTCCTCGGGGAAGGCGCTGAGGTAGAGGAAGCACAATTTTAGATCGTATGGCAGATCTCTGTAGCTCAGGGCCAGGATTCTCATGCAGTTCTGGCCTTCATCTTCGTATTGCCAGACCATGCTTCCGGAGACCTTCTCCCACTCTGCTGTGGATCGTTGCTTCTGCGACAGTAAACCTCCCACGACGACCAACGCAAGCGGCAAGCCGCCGCATTTGGCAGCCATCTGCTCTCCCAACTCCTTGAGCCTCCCCGTGCAGGCGCTCCTTTCCTCATCTCTGGGGATCGCCTTGCTAAGGAAGAGCTCCCAGCTTTCCTCCTGGTTGAGGAATCGGAGAGGGTAGGCTCGGGTGGCTTGATCTGGATCTGCCGCGTCGGCGACTTCACGCTTGCGCGTGGTGATGAGCACCTTGCTTCCATTGCCTTCGTCTGGTAGATGCTTCCCAAAGATCCGCCAGACTTCGACGTCCCACACGTCGTCCATGACGATTAGGTAGGTCTTCCCTAGGAGCGAGTCGTGCAGGCGCGACTCCAGCATGGTCTTCTCCATCTTCTCGTAGTCCTCAGTTCCTCCCGGGAAGATCTGGCGACGCAAATCCTTGAGAAGCTTCACGTCGTTGTAATCCTGGGAAACATCAATCCAGAATGCGCAGTGAAATCGACTTTGAATCCAGGGATCGTTGAACACCTTCTTGGCCAGGGTAGTCTTCCCCAGGCCTCCCATCCCTACGATCGAGACCACCGACCGCCGCTTTTCCAACTCCGGGTCGAGGCGATGCAGAATCGATTCCTTCTCATCTTCCATGCGGACAACATGGGAGGAGTCCGAGGCATGAAGAGCAACGGCCCTCCGCCGCGCAATCGCCTCGTCGACGGCCCTCCTTTCCCGACAATCATCGGGGAGAGCTTTGATTCCGTATCGGGCGGCGCTCTCCCGGATACTGATGATCCTCTGCTTGAGCTCTTCGATCTCAAGCCCAGAATTATGGTGACGGATCAGAGCGCAGGGCATTAACTTGCTGAAGAAGCCGCAGCGCCGGCACATCCCTGGCTCAGATCCTTGGATGGCGATGGATTCGATTAGATCTTCAGCGTCGTATGCGGCTTTCCTGACACGTTTCACCCAGTTCTGGACCAATTTGTTCTCGCCCCGAGCCTTGGCATCGGCGTCTTGCAAGAAGCTCTCCATCCATGTGAGCTCTTCCTTAAGATCTTCGGCTTGCTGCTTGACACTCCCCAGGAAGAGAGCTTCGTTTATGATGGCGTCGCCGATTTTCTCTATGGCATAGCTTACGACAGCTTCAGCCATAGCTTCTCACTTCTTAGGGAGGGAGACCAGACCAGACCAACTCTTCGTGCAGGGTAATTTTGATCGGGGAGAGAAAGAGAGAGAGATGGGGGAGAGTGCGAGCGAGAGAAAGGAGTGCTATCGTTGTGACCCGCTGGCTTAGAATGTGACAAAAAGAGAGAGTGCGAGAGAGAGAAGAGAGAGAGAGGGAAATGGAGAAAGAGAGAGGAGCCTTCCGCCGCCCAGAGCCGTGGACTTCCTTGGACTTCCGTGGCCCAGCTTCATTTCTGACCCGGATTTCTTTTCTAATCCTAAATTCTTTTTCTAACTCTAATTTTTTTTCTAAACTTCCTTTTTTCAACGATAATTTCTTTCACAAACACAATTTAATTTTCTATCCCTGATTCTATTTCTGGCTCCAAATTTATTTTCTAACCATTACTTCTTTTATAAATCTAATTCCTTTCATTTTTAAAATAGTCGTCGGCAACGGATTTACTGGACAAGATCGAGTTGACGACGCTCCGGAAATTCCAAGGATAAAATTCTATAGCCCGATCAATTCCTAGTTATCAAAAGCCCCCTCAAAGAATCTTCTCTACCATGATTTCGAACATCAACTATGATAATAATTATTCATTATATTTTTAAGGAACCTGACTTTTCTATCTGGATTTCTTGAGTTCGATTTCCGGTGCCGTATTTCGAATCTTTGTTTTTTTGAAAAAGAAAAAGCTTCAGTAGAATATTCTTGCAATATTGTACGAAGCTCCGAAAAATCTGAAATTTCCAAGGTACGTTCTTAGCATCCCTGTGATCGACCGGGTAATTTCTCCCAATTTTCTGAGCTTCAATTCATCATAAAACCAATTACTTTCTTTGGAAAGTAAATGTGGAGATTAGAAATTAAAGAAATTCCGGTTTATAAAATTTAAAAATTTGATCGATCTAAAAACAACGACTTGGTTGCATCATTTTCTATTCCCATTTTCTTTCTAACCATAATTTCTGTTCGAACCCTAATTCTTCATTGACCCTAATTTCTTTTCCAAGCCTAATTCCTTTTATCAACTAAATAAATTTTCTACCCCTAATGTTCTTAACCCTAGTTTCTTTTCTGATTACCCTAAACTATTTTCTTACCTCAAACTCTATTCCATCTCTAATTTTCTCTTGAAACAGTAATGTATTCTCCAACCCTGATTTCTTTGCTAACCCTAATTTTCACCTAACCCCAAGTTCTTTAATAACTGTATTTTCTTCTAATTCCTATTTCTTTTTTTTAACAAAATTTCCTTCATGGCCCATATTTCTATTCTGATCCTGATTTCTTTTCAAACCTTAATTCTTTTCTAACCTGATATGTCTTTCAACCCTAATTTCTAGTCACACCCTGTTTTCTTTTCAAATCCAAGCTTTAATTTATTCTTAAATCCTAATTTCTTGTCGCACCGAAACTCGATTTCTGACGCTACTTCGCGTTTCTACGCTAATTTATTTTCTAAGTCTATGTTTTTTAATCCACAAATTCCTGTCTTCCAACCTTTTTCACTTGCCATTGACCGATTTCTGATCGTCTCCTTGTTATCTCAAACTTTTCCACTTGAAACCACTTTCAAGGCTTCCTTTTCCATGGTACGATTATGTCCGATCGATTCGATTAATTTCAAATAAATAAAAATTAATTCATCAAAATATTCTTGCATCAATAGGAGAGCGAGATGAGATCGAGAGAGGAACTAATAGAGATATAGCGCGGGATGGGAAATAACAGAGGGAGGGCGAGATATTGGAAATAGTGAGAAAAAAGCGAGGACTGGGGAGAGAGAGATGAGATCAAGCGAGGACTGGGGAGAGAGAGATGATTGCAGAGCCTCGTTGTTGCCAAAAGCATGTTCTTACATACACGTGTTACTCTGTAAGCGTCAGCACTTCTGAGCCGCCACTTTACCGGTGAAATCACCCCCTGAGGAAGAGAGAGAGAGCGCTGAATGGCGGACTTCCGAGATGATAGAAGCGGCGAGAAGACAGCGTCGGAGCCCACGCATGAGAAGAGCTACACGACCAGGGCTTGGGAGAGAGGAAGGAAGATGGCCAAGACGATGGTGGCGGTAGGATTGGCTATCCCACGCGGGATGGGAAATAACAAGGAGGCAGGGCGAGATATGGGAAACAGTGAGAAAAAAAGAAAGTGGGGAGAGATGGGATCAAGCGAGGAGTGGGGAGAGAGAGATGATTGCAATGCCTCGTTGTCGCCAAAAGGATGCTCTTACATACACGTGTTACTCTGTAATCGTCACCACTTCCAGCCGCCTCTTTACCGGTGAAATCACCCCCCGAGGGAGAGAGAGAGCGCTGAATGGCAGACTTCCGAGATGATAGAAGCGGCGAGAAGACGGCATCGGAGCCCACGCATGAGAAGAGCTACACGACCAGGGCTTGGGAGAGAGGAAGGAAGATGGCCAAGACGATGGTGGCGGTAGGATTGGCTATCTCATCCGCGCCTATCCTATTTCCTTCACTCCTCCTCGCTTCAACTCTGAGCGTCGCTTTTGCTGTCCCCTTTGGAGTCTTCCTTGCTGGGTACTCTTGCACGGAGAAAATCATGGCCTCTCTTCTCCCGCCTCCAAAGGTTTGTCACTCATGACCCACGGCTATTTATTTTTTCTAATTTTAAACGCTTTCAAACTCGTAATTTCGTGCTATTTTCTTTGAATTCATGCTAATCGTCATTTTCTATATTAAATGAATGGGTAATATCTATGTAAAATGAAATTTTTTCTTCATTGAATATGCTTTAATTATTTTTAGTAGATTTATTTTTTTAATTGCCCATTTTCCCTGTTATATTTTCATGTGACGAGCACTTGCCTTGATATCTTGGATTCAGATTCAAGCTTAATTTCCTCGCAGGATTTTCAGAGAGAGAAAGAGATATGGAAGGAAATTGATGAAATCCAGATGATAGTGGGCGTGGAGAAGAATCCAGAGCTCAATTATGCCGAGGAAGTCCAAGATTTGTATATGTTTCTCGGCATCGAATCTCCAACCTCACCTGATGATTCTTTCTATCTGAAGAACGTTGAAGACCAGATCCATTTCCTTAAATCTATAATTGGGGTGAAATAAAGGCAAACCAAGAATTTCAGTTTACATATTTGCTTATACAATTTTAGGATTTTAAGTTATATTCCTCCGTTCATCGTCTTTTGAAGATTCTAAAAGGGTCTTCAAATAGGGTTTCTAGAAGCACTGTTGAAGTATAACATGGTAATTTCCTATGTGAAAAATTGCTTTTATTATTGACAAGTTGATGTTATTTTTATTAATTCTCTATTTGGAGAAAATTGGTGCTTGAAAAAGGGAAAAAGAAACAAATCTTGAGAGAGAAAGAAGAAAAGAGGGATTTAAAACGTAAGATATGACTAGTTAATGATATCTTGGAACATGGAAAAGAAGAGAAAGAAAAAGATTCTTGCCATTTTTAGGCTCAAAGCATTTGTGTTAGTTTTAAGAACCATCACCCATGATAGTTGATCTAAGAACACACAAAAAGATCTTGCATTGGATGACGGATCAAAGAATTAATAGCAAAATTGCATCTTTTTCTGAACCTTCTAAACTTATGATAGCATAAAATTTATCATAAAAGATCATGGAGACCAACTAATCTACATCTTAGCTTGAATTTGTGGATGGTGACAACTTTGGTAACCATGTTTGCATGATTTCATCTCCAAAGTATCTTCTTCACTCCAACAAATGATCTTCTATCATGATCTAGAAGTATATATCTCAACTATACGTTCTTCAATATTAGAATTAAAATTAAATCATTTTCAAGATGTATTGCACTCTAGTGGTCAATAGAAATATCACTACCTTTGGTCCTTCCCAGTGTCAATCGCTAGACTCCATTGACTAGATTATCCCCTCCAACTACCTCCACAGCTTCAAGCACGCCACCATCTCCTTTGCAATCTTCACCTACAGTTCCTTTGCCCTCAACTCTGACCATTCAAAAGTTTAAAATGTTTGGTGTAGCAAGGAGAGAGAATGAGAACAAAAGAGAGAATAGAGAGATGTTGGAAACAAATCCCTTGTTTTGTCTACATGTACAAGGTCCCATTTATTTAACAAATTAGGGCCACTAATGGTCATACAACAAGACAAGCATAGTGTTGTTTGATGATTGAAAGGCTTTGTTCACTTTGAATCCATCAAATATAAATTTGCATGCGTAATTAATTATTCTTGAATGATTTTTAGGCACTATTTGCATTATTAATATGGATGTTATCATGTTTTGATAAAATTTTAGCATTCATCGTGTCATTTTGCTCATAAGCTGAATTTGTACTAAATCATGGTTAAGTTTATTCATAATTGATAGTTGACCTCTTTTGAGATTAAATAAGCATGAATTAATCATATTTGTGTGAGTTTCATGATTGTAAGTTATTAACGAAGGATGATAAAGACAAAAACGAGAAGAAAACAAAGCGATTTAATGAAAATTTATTATTTGTATCTTGTTTCAAATTTAATTTCAAATGATTTTGATAAATAGTAAAAAATGAGGATCTAAATGGAAAAAAAAATTTCAAAGAGTTTTCTATGAAAAATATATGATTATGTTAAGTTTAGGGACTTTTCTAGAAATTTCTCCAAATTTTTTTCAATTTTCTGTGATTTTTTAATGAATTTTTTATATTTATTTATTGATCTGGATTTTTTGGATATATTTAAAGATATTTAAAAACCAGAAAATCATTTTTTGACGTGGCATGCTAATGTGGAAGCATGCGCACTTGGCGCGACAAGATAGTGCCACGTGGTGCAAAGACATTGCCTTTGTGGTGTAGTTAAGGGGAGTAATTTTTCTTAAACCTTTTTTCTAATCCTCAATAGCCCTTAAAGGACCAATATTTTAAATAAAAATAGTTAAACAATTTTACCAAGTAGAACTAATGTTTTCTTTTCATAAGGTCTTGTGGCATCAACGGAACCGTTGACCTTGTGGAAGGGGTTCACATGATCCTTTAATCATGGTAAACAAGAGCATGATGCAAGGGCACATCTGAAGTGTTAGATCGTGAACCACATGTTAGATGGCCCAAACTGATCCCAATTTACTCTCTTCATCATTGAGAATCACACATTGTCATGTGACGCAATCTAGAGTGTTCCAACCTTGATAAAGAAAATTCAATGGTTGTCACTATTCCTAGCTCTCTCTCCTCTCTCTAACGAATCACAAGATGACATGTGATACAATTTGGTGGCTCTTGATGACGTGAAACATACACTTGTATTTACATGATTATTAAAGAAAATTAAGGCATAAATGGTGGGGTATGACCCCCGTCGCCACCAAGGCATGACACCACGGTGCCGGAGGAGCTGACACCCACGCGCGTCCAGCACCCACGACAGGCAAAGACGAAGGATGTCGAGTTTCGCTACACAGCTTGAGGACTTCGTCTTGCCCCACTTTAAGCTCATGCGCGTGGACCTATCTTCTTTCCTCATCTTGAACTTTATCGGTCCACACGTGTTTTAGCGGGCCCTCATTTATCTCTATCTCCCCTCTTTTGTGGACCTTTATTATTATTACGATTATGTTAGGCTTTCGGGTCGTGGGCCTTAAGTGGGCCCTTTCCCCTCTCGGCCCATCTTGGCTCTATAAGAGGGGAAGGGACCACCCCCCCCAACAAACCATAGCCGTCATTTGAGAAAAGGAGTGTTCTCCGACTTGAGTGACAACTCGAGGAAGATCGAGGAAGGAGACTAACCGCCGTCGCCGCCGCCGCACGCCTACATGCCACCGCCACGCCCGCGGCCGCTGTCACCACCTCCCCTTGCCCCGATTGATAACATGCAATCTTAACATGAGAAAACATGATTATTAATGCAAAATTAGGCATAAAACATTCCATTTATATGCATGTTATCATACTTTGAGTGCATTTATATCATTCGATGCAATTTTATGTTATAATCTCAAAATGCGTTAATTTAGGGTTAATTATGATGAATTAAAGATTAAAGATTTTATAACCCATCCTTACTTGAGATTATAAGGGTTTTTAAAGTTAAATAATAAGAAAAATCAGTTTTATGAACATTCATTTCATTTTCTAAAATTAAAATCTTAAAGAAATGAATGTATTTTTGAAATAAGAATTAAATCTCTTTTTATTTAAATAATTTAACTTTTTAGAATGATAGATAATTAAATTTCAGATCAAATGAAAGAAATTTGGATTAATTTGGAGTTTTATTTTGAAAGATATGATTTTTACAATTTTTAGGGATTTTTCTGGATTTTTCTGATTTTCTTTTTCGATTTAAAACGTTTAAAATAAATTAAAAAATGCAAAAAGCGTTTAATTACCGCGCGGGGTCACGTGGATGCGACGTGACAGCGCCACACGGGCCCACACGGCGTATGCATTTATTTATCGATGCTTAATAGTATATGTAAAATGGGTATAGTCAGCCTTCCGTAGACCGGAAGGGTATTCAACCCATAAGATCGTCGGGTGTTATAAACCCGACGATTCCCTTTCTTTTATTCCGTGTGGGACTAATCCACACGGCTTTTATAGTTGCAGGCGACGTGGCAAAAGCGGAGGCGTCGGATTCAAACAGGCGATGAAGATCGGACGTGGATCGCGTGGACTTAAAGTCCAGTGATCATCAATCACGCACGTGGCTTAAAATCAAGTTATAACGGCCACGATTGAAGGCGACGTGTTGGCATCACACGCGCCGATCGGAAGGACGTGCGGTCCACAGATCGAAGATCAAGCACGTGTGCTTTAATGTGGAGTTATGACGGCCACAATTTAACGCGCCGAAACGCATCGTGACCGTCGGATCGCGATCCAACGCGCGGAAGTTGATGCCTTTTATAACGCATATCGCGAGATGGAATCCGGAGCGTCCATCAACAATCTGACGGCCACGACATTTTCATAACGTTTCACTTTGAGGCATTTAATCTAGACCGTTGATGGAGATTAAACGCATCCATCCAACGATTTCGCCCAAATTAGCCTATAAAACGAAGAGTTCTTCGCGATTGTAAGACATTCGAGGAAGATTTCACTTAATCGACCTATCTACACGCATCTTCTCTTGAATCTCTCACTTGTAATTGTTTTTAGACTCAATTTTGCGTCCACCGAGTGTTTATAAGTGAGATTTCATTGATTGAGCGAGGAGAATTTGTCTCTTGAACACCGATGTTCACGTTTGAATTCGCGGAATGAATAGCCGTCAATCCGGCGACCAATTGGATCGATTTGATCATTATCTCGGGTTAGAAAACAAGTTTATCCTCTTATCTATTGTCATGTATCATCAATTTTAGGTTTAGGATCTCAATTTAGTTTAATTTTGCTTTTAATTTCAATGTGTGTTCTTCGCGATTCCAAAAATTTCCTCCCACTTCCATCTTTGATTTCTCCGCGATTACTAATCCAAATCGAGTGATTTTTTATTTCGTAGATAGATCTTTGAGTTATCTTTCTAAAACCACCATTTTCCCTAATTTCTCCCCTCAATTCATTGTCCAATTTGATCAATTTCCAAAAGATATCTCGAAAATACTTTAAATCCCTGTGGATTCGACCCTAATTTACCATTATACCCTTCAATTCGTTATAAATTCCCAAAATTGGTAAGTTAGGCTTCATTTTTGACACGAGACCGTGTGAAATCGACGACCTTGCGGTCTCGTCCCGTCACCGATCCCGCCAATGCCGCTGCCGATACCGCCACCACCGCACTTTCCTATGCCGCCGCCGCCGACGATCGCGCCGCCACTGACAATCGCGCCGCCGCCGACAATCACGCCGCCGCCATTCCCCTTCCAGCTTCCTCTCCATCTCCCTCTCCAGCCCCTCTCCATCCTCCCCCCCCCCTCCAGCTTCCTCTCCCGCTTCCTCTATTGCTCCCTCCCCAGCTTCTCCCTCCCGATCCCCCTCCTACCCCCCTCCAGCTCCATCTCCCGCTCCCTCTCTTTCCCCCTCTCTAGTCTCCACTCCTGAGTCCTCTCCTGCCCCCCTCCCATCCCCATTCCAGGTTGTCGCGCCGCCCTCTCCAGATCACCGCGTCGCCTTCTTCAGGTCACCGTCCAGCCCAATCCAGTCTTTGTGAAGCAAGGGGCCAAAATGACGTCGTGAAGAAGGTATTAATTTTGTGTGAAAGAGATTGAAATAGGGGAAAAATATGTAAATTGAGAATTGACATATCCTCGGTAATATGATTGGAAGAGATAGGTTCCTACTTTGGGAAAATATTAAATTTAGGCTGTAACGAGATAAAAAGTAAACGTGGCCTATGGGTTTAATAAAATGGCTTGGGTGGCCTCAAAAAGGAAACCTTTATGCTTTAGGACTTGAAGAATACATACTGGAAAATCAAAATGCATAAGTAGCATCAGCTAATGAAGGGTGGAGGTAAACACACAATTATCATTTTCTACCATCCAAGGTTCATAGTGCTTCAATCCTTCGATTTTCACTACCACTCGCCCACAACCTCAATACACATTATCCAGAATCATGGTTTTGTAATCATCTAAGCATGCTCATGATGTGCTCTAAGAGCCTACCCCTATACACAAGCACTCACGGTTCCAAGGGTGAAAGGAATCTTAAAGAAAATCCATAATTGATGCTTAGATTTCATTGGACATGTATTTGTTCTTTCAAAATATGACCATAGCAATGCTCGACATGAAATGATCCCTCCTCCTACTAATATATGCATGGTCCTCAATGCATGAGTATGACAATAAAAGCATTTCAAGGGAGAGAATCGCAAACTGAGGGAAAATTTTTGCCATAATGGGAAGGAGCTTTAAGGGTTTCTCGTCCACTGATGTAAGGCATGGAAAATAGCAGCAACCAATCATCTTCAATTTATTGAGAAGTAACTAAAAAAGAAAAGAAAATAAAAAGGGAGCTAGGATATTTCCCACTCCTATTAGGGAAAGAAATCAACATAAAAAAAACTTGTCATAAAAAAACAGAAAAAGTACCAACATACTAGTCATAGAAGTGCCTCAAAAAGAGAAACCACAGACTAGTATGAGTAATTCTATGCCCATGTAGATGAATTTATATTTCATGGATAATTTTGTGCCTATATAAGCCCATAACATTATCGAATGTGATTGGATAATCATATTTTTGTGTCCCAATGCATGAGCTTTTCAAAAACAAAAGATTTTTATATTTCATGAAATAATGATATAATTATCTAAAAAATTTCTTATGTTTCAATTGAGCTAATGACAATTCTTATGACAAACAAGGGCATATGGAATGAATGTCAATTAGAGAAATATTTTCATGCTCAATGAAATGATCATACCATTTTGTGAAGAGAAATTTCTTTAAAATGTAGCTCAATCGGATGGAGTTATTGAACATAAAACATTGAAATTTCATTGCAGTCATATAAAAAAAATTACTATTAGGAAGATGATCATGCCAATCAGTAAAATAGATTTTAATTATGATAGATCAACATTTACTTCATCAATATTATTCTCATGGGAAATGAAGGGATGAAAAGAAAAATTCTTTAAACATAATTTCTCATTCACAAATGTTAAAGATATATGATTCATAACATTCTCGCAAGAAACTTTAACATTATGCATGAGATCAATATGTTCTATTGCATTTATATTATCATCAAACATATTAAGCAATTTACCACCTTGATGAAATTCTTTCTCACCTTCATATCTTTGATCTGCAGATACTTCTTCAATTTTTTCATCTAAAACAATACTTTCAACATCCACAAACAACATACCAATATCAGAAATAATTTCACCCATTTCTCTCAAAGAAATTTTATCTTCTCTCTCAAGATTCATGGAATTAAGCATAGTTTTAGAGTAAAGAGAATGGGAACTTTATAATCATCTAATTGTGGAATTCCTTCACAAACTAGCTCTTCTTCATTCTCTTTCTCATCTCTTTCTACATTCTCCTCAAAAATTTCAAGAAGATGATTAGAGGATTCCTCTCCAAGTATAACTCTATGTATGACATTAATTTTCTCTTTTTTTTCACTAAGAGATGGCAATAAAAGAGATGGTTTTGATGTTTGAGGATTTTCTAAGGGAAGAGTTGAGAGTTTACCTTCCCTTGCATGGAATTTCGAATCATTTTGGAGCACTTCTATCTCTTGTTCACTTTTAAGATTCTCCATCTCTAGCTTCATCTCCTCAAGGAATTCCCAATTTTCCTCTATCCTCTTGCAAGAAATCTTATTCTCCTCCTGCATTTCTCATATAAACACCAGCAAAGAATTGTCAACTTGATTATGATAAGAACATCAAATATAGTTATAAGCACCTATGAATTGCTCTTATGTAACTCTATTAAACTCTTGAACACACCATCTCCTCTACTATGTCAAAACTTGAAGTTTCTAGAATATTAGTGTATTGAGAGGAATTTCTTTTACATGAATTTTTTCTATTCATTTTCAAGAAGTTTACAAGAAGAAGGGCAGCAATATCCTCTAATAAAAGTGTTTAAAGGGCTTAGTGGGTTGTCCAAGACAAGCAATTCCAAACCCAGTCAAACAAAGTGAGCCCAGCAAGGAGGAGACACGGGGGACTCAAAATGGGCAAAAGTCCTCTCCCGGGGGGGCTCTTGATAACTTAGCGGGAATTTGCATTCAAGAAAAACTTTATCGATGCATCGGTTGAGATAGTCGATGCAAACGCATTCAAGAAAAACTTAGCGGGAATTTGCATCGGTTGCATTCTTTTCTTCATTTTTGGAGTTGCTTTGAAGCGAAATTTCTTCATTTTATGCTCCTTTATCCTTTGTACCTAAAAACTTATAAAGAAACACAGAAAACATCAAAGAAAACAGCAAGAATAAAAATAAAAATAAATGCAAAAATAAGATAAAGATAGGTTGCCTCCCAACAAGCTCTAAGTTTAACGTCTTTAGCTAGACGTAACTCACTCCAACGACTAACTAGTGGCTGAGATCTCAAGAAATTGCAGCTCTTCCCTATGAGGAGGGGGAGGTCCTTCTTCACCAATATATGGCTTCAACCTATGTCCATTCACCTTGAAGGAATTTTGGGTCTTGGGATCCAAGATCAAGACCGATCCATTATCATACACTTCAAGGATCTCATATGGACCATCCCACCTTGAGCGCAATTTCCCTGGAAAGAGTTTAAGACGAGAATTATAAAGCCATACCTTGTCATGAGCATGAAAAGATCTCCTATTAATGTGCTTGTCATGATAGGCTTTATTTTTGGCTTTATAAATCTCCGCGTTTTGATATGCCTCATTCCGGAGTTCTTGGAGCTCTTGAATTTGGAGAAGTCTTTCCTTTTCGGCTTGATCAAGAGATAGATTGAGCTTTTTAATAGCCCAATATGCTCTATGCTCTAACTCGACGGGGAGGTGGCAAGGTTTGCCATAAATGAGCCTAAAAGGAGACATCCCAATGGGTGTCTTGAATGCGGTGCGGTAGGCCCATAGAGCATCGGGTAGCTTCGCTGCCCAATCTCTTCCATCCGTGCGAATGATCTTCTTCAAGATGTTCTTGACTTCTCTATTGCTCACTTCTACTTGGTCATTTGCTTGGGGGTGATACGGGGTCGTGACGCGATGGTGAACTCCATATTTCTTGAGCAAACTCCTGAAATGAGAGTTAGTAAAGTGAGATCCACCATCACTAATAATAGCTCTAGGACAACCAAATCGAGAAAAAATATTGTTAACAATGAACTTATTAACCAATCGATGATCGTTTGTCCTCGTCGGTATCGCCTCGACCCATTTGGACACGTAGTCCACCGCTACAAGAATATACTCCTTGCCCTCCGACGGTGGAAATGGTCCCATAAAATCAATCCCCCAAAGATCAAAAATTTCTACCTCAAGGATGGTTTGCAAGGGCACTTCATCTCTCTTGGAGATGTTCAATGCGGATTGGCACTTTAGACATTCCTTGCAATACTTGATCGCGTCCTTGAAGAGAGTTGGCTAATAGAAGCCACTTTGTAGCACCTTCGCTCCCGTCTTCCTCGACGCAAAATGTCCTCCACATAGAGACGAGTGACACATTGCTAGAATATGCTCTTGTTCCTCCTCCGGAACGCATCGCCGAATAATCTGATCAGCCCCTACATGGAACAATTGGGGTTCTTCCCAAAAATAATATTTCACATCATATGCAAATTTCTTCTTTTGATGCGTGTTCCAATAATCGGGGACAGATTTAGTGACTAAGTAATTAACAATATGCGCAAACCAAGGTACCTTAGTCACCACGGAGAGGAGCTGCTCATCGGGAAATGTATCACAAATCTCACCTGAAGATGGAATGTGGAGTCGAGAAAGATGATCAGCCACCGAGTTCTCACTTCCCTTCTTGTCCTTGATCTCCAAATCGAATTCTTGAAGGAGGAGAACCCATCTAATCAGTCGCAGTTTGGCCTCTTTCTTGGACAGCAAGTACTTCAATGCGGCATGGTCCGTGTAGACGATGATCTTGCTGCCCAAGATGTAAGGCCGAAACTTCTCCAAAGCAAAGACAACCGCCAACAACTCCTTCTCCGTAGTAGTGTAATTAAGTTGAGCGTCGGCTAGCGTCTTGCTCGCGTAACAAATGGCGGTCGGTTTCTTGTCGATGCGCTACCCCAAAACCGCGCCCACTGCAAAATCAGAAGCATCACACATAATCTCAAAAGGTAAGTCCCAATTAGGACTTTGTAAAATATGCGCTTCCACTAAAGCTTGCTTCAGCTGCATAAAGGCGTGCTTCCCTTCCTCCTCAATGATAAAATCATTTTCCTTGCAAAGAAGAGAAGTCAGTGGTTTTGAAACCTTAGCAAAATCCTGAATAAAGCGACGATAAAAACCGACATGCCCTAGGAAACTTCTAAGTTCCCTAATCGACGTGGGGAGTGCAAGGTCTTGGATTACCTCAACCTTGGCCTTGTCCACTTCCGATCCTTTGCTTGAAACTAGATGTCCAAGCACTATACCTTCTCGCACCATGAAGTGGGACTTCTCCCAACTAAGAACTAGGCGTTTCTTAACGCAAACGTCGAGGATTTGCGTTAAGTGCTCCAAGCACGCCTCAAAACTCGGGCCGAAAACTGAAAAAGTCGTCCATGAAGACCTCCATGCTCTCTCCTATAAAATCGGAGAAGATGGCCATCATGCACCTCTGAAATGTGGCGGGGGCGTTACATAGTCCAAAAGGCATGCGCTGAAATGCATATGTGCCAAATGGACATGTAAACGTCGTCTTCTCTTGATCGTCGGGGTGGATAGCTAGCTGATTATACCCCGAATAGCCGTCTAGGAAGCAATAAAATCCTTGACCTGAAAGCTTGTCAAGAATTTGGTCAATAAATGGCAAAGGGAAATGGTCCTTCTTCGTCGCCGCGTTAAGCTTCCGATAGTCGATGCAAACTCTCCACTTCGTCGTCAATAAAGTATTTGCTCGATGCCGCTAGTGGGATGAATAAAGTATGAATTAGGATGAATTAGGATGATGAATTAGGATGAATTAGGATGAATTAGGGAAAAGGATGAATTAGGATGAATAAAGTAGAATTAGTATGAAATTAAAAAAAAAAAAAAAAAGTAGAATTAGAATGGTAAGCTACCTCCCATGTGTTTGAGCCGATTCTATTTATAGCCACTATGTATATAAGGATGATGCTTGTTTCTACCTCTTGTGCCCTTATCATTCATGTCCATAGTGCAAGGAGAAATCGACGATTGGTTTGGTATGATGAATTTCTTTTAATTATGTATATTCTATTAGTATGTAGAGCAAGAGCATTCTTAGTTTACTTGGGTGGATTAAACTGCTTGCTGGAGGAATGCCTTGATCTGGAATTTCTAGTATATTACTTTCTTCTTGGCATCATTTAAGGTAGAACATTCATTTCAGATTCTATCAATGCTCAACCCATGGCTTTCTAAATTTGTTAGTCCTATTCCATACTTTTTCTCTTTCCATTGCTAAGGGACTAGCAATAATTTAAGTTGGGGGGTGTGATAACATGCATTTATAACCTAAATTCTTACCCTAATTAACTCATATTCATGCTTATTTTATGTGAATATGATGCATGTTATCATATTTTTTAGGAATTTTCTCCATTGGCATGTCATTTCACTAAAGTTGATATTTATGCATAAATTAGAGATAATTTCATGCTTAATAGATTATTAATCTTTTGTTTAAACTAATAGAAGTTAATCTCTATCATTAAATGATTTTTAACTTTAGTAAATATTTAGAAAGATAATTTCAAGATGAATTTATGATTTAAAGTGTTTAATGAAAAATGATTTAAGGAAATATTAATTCATCTTGATTTCTTCTTTCTAAATATATTATAAATGGCATAATATTAAAAAGAAAAGAATTTGTGATCCAATGGAGAAAATTTCAATTAAAAAGGAGTTGTATATATTAAATTATGAATTTCAGAAGTTTTAAGCCTTTTTCCGATTTTTATTTGCTTTTTAATTGAATTTTTAAGTATTTTATTAGTTAAAATCGCGAAAAAGGGGGAGAAATTACCTGCGGCTGACGTGGCGAGTGGGCCCGGGCGGAGCTGACGTGGCGAGCGGGCCCAGGCGGGGCTGACGTGGCAAGCGAGGCCACGTGGCGCGCGGGTCCACCGCGCCGTTACGACGTGGCGCTGAGGCCACGTGGCAGGACGCGTGTGGCCCGCGCGTGACGCGTGGCTGACACGTGTGCATTTATATCATATACTCTATTTAGCATAGTTATCGTAAATATAAGTCTATTCATTAGAACTGGCTGAATATACTAATCTGCTCCACTATTTAAGCGCGCCCGTTTCATTTATTTCTTCCGTGTGGGACTATGTTCCACACGGTTTCATAATTTTCAGGTGACGTGGCGGCTTAGCGAGCGTCGGATCGGATCAAGCGGTGGAAAATCAGGCCACGTGGCAGTCAGGGCGGCGACCAATGAGAAGAGCGCCTAATAAGACAAAACCTCTCTCTTCCGCGTAACTCGAGGCACGCCAGTCGAGGAGCCAGCGGCCAATAGGAAAAAAGATGGTCTTTTTTGCCGCCTAATAAGACAAAGGCATTTAATATCTTCTTTTTTCAGGAATAACGGTCGAGGGCGACTTGGACCAATGAGAAGAAAGAACGGCTTTTACGCGCCTAATAAGACAAGAAGCATTTAATGCCCTCTTTTTCAGGACCGTTGAGCTTGAGAGGACGTGGACCAATGAGAAAAAGGCGGCCCTTTTCCCGCCTAATAGGACAAACCGACGGTCGCGTCTGATGCATTAATTGCGTCGCAGGTAATGATGGCTGCATTAAATGCACGAAACCGCGTGCATTAAATGCAACGCGACAAGTGGTCGACATGTGGCAAATCGAGGAGGCATCGATCATCATCGGACAGCCGTGATCGCTGGCAACCTTGGTGACGCGTGGAGCCTCCTGGGGCGTCCGATCTCCATCGTGCGGACGACAGCGTAGCGCGTGGAGCACCGTGGATCGCGATTTACTCTTCATCCGACGGCTAAGATGAAGACCGGTCTTCTCTCTCTTCGCGGGAATCGGGAGCGTTGGATTCTAATCCGACGGCGATGGCGATGCGTGGAAGAACACCACGATCGCGGTCCGATCGAACCGCAATCGCGGCGCGATCGAGCCGCGATCGTGATTCCTGGAGGGCGGAATCATCTCCCCGAGCTTTGGAAGGTTGCCTTGGAAGCTAGCGATCGTGGATCGACCCACGATCGTGGCCCGATCACGGCGTGATCGTGGCCCGATCGTGGTGCAAACGTGGCGTTCATGGAGGCTAATTTTGAGGAAAATTCGCCACACATTCGGGAGTTACAACGCCGTACAAGGAAACCGCTCCCTCGACGCTGCAAACCCGCGTCCATATCCGCCTCTACAGCCCACGATTCCGGGCCTAATTCTCCCTTTAAAAACTCATGTACTCCTTCTTTTGTTCTTCAACTTTTGATTGATTCGTGAAGGAATTAAGCGAATTTCGAGGAAAATCTTAAGTTCATCGTGATCCCCCCGCGTTTAGATTCGATTCCGAAGGGATTGGAGCGGGATTGATCGCGAATTCCTCCTTGATTTCATCGAATTTTCCCCTTGAATTCCGAAAGTCCGTGAGAAAGGATCCGAGCAAATTCACTCCAATTCGCGCAAATTGGAGCTTAATTCTCGTGGCAATCGGTTTAGTAGTGAGATTCGATCGATTATCAAGAGGTAATTTGAGTTTTTATTAGATTTAGAAGTTTAATTTTGCAAATTAGTTCATAGTGTTCTTCATTTTCCCCAATTTTCGATCCGAAAAGTCGCTGATTTTGAAAATAGGATATCTCTTTGATTATAATTCCAAATCACTTGATTTTGGTTTCATTGGATTCCTCTTTTCATCAGCTTTCCGTGGATAGCAATTTCATCAAATTCTGAGTTCATTTGACCCTTCAATTTAACGTTTGACCACGGACTGTTCATCTTTCATCAGAAGTCAAATGTTGATTTTCGGGGTCAATTACTTTTTATTGGCAAATCAGAATTTGATATCTTGTTGGATTCCTCTGGTTCTTAGCTTTCTATTGACATATAAATTGCAAGATTTGGATTTCATTTGGGCATTCAATTTGAAGATTTCCTCTGAGGTGTTCATTTCGGGGATTTTCTGATCATTGATTTTCAATAATTCATAATAAATCCATTTCTTATCCAAAAATTACGAAATATATATCAATAAATTCCATTTTCTCTCTAGTTTCCAAATATATAATTTTCGTAATCTTCTGACTCTGTTTGATTCTCTGATTTTGCAGAACACCTACTGCTGGTCAAAGTCAACGCTTTGACTTTGACTTTTGACTTTTCTCTGTCAAATCCGAGATTTCAAATATCAAAACTTCTTATTTACCTTATTTATATCATTTCCATATCTTAAATCTTATTTTCTCTTATTTTAAACTTCTTTTAAACCTAAGTTTGACCAAGTCAACTCTGCTCTTAAAGTCAACCCTGCTCTCTGTGGATCGACCCGATACTTACCCAATACTTGATTATTATATCTTGTCTTAGTGAGTTCGGTTTTATAAATTTTGTTTGACCATCGTATTTGTGTTTTAACGACGCACAAAAACGACACGTCAGCTCTCGGGCACTCTCCCATTTTTCGATGCCTCTGCGTCCTTCCCTTTCAGTTTTCTTCTTCTTTTAGGTTTTCTTCTTAGAAAGTTGTCAGCCGCCGGTGATTTTCTCTGGCGCGTAGATGAAATAGAATTGATAATCTTTCTTTTAGTGGTAGTTTGCTTCTTCACCTTCTCTGGATCCCTCTACAGCTCTCGTTTTTCTTATTCATCACGATCAGTCCTCTCCCTTTTCTAGATCGCTCCTTGTCCGTCCTCTTCTTCGCTCCCCTCAGCCATCCCTCATTCTCTTCTATCTTTCTCCTTCCAATTTCTTTTCTTATCTTTCTTGCGGTTCTTTTTCTTTTCTGTATCAGTTTTCTTTCTCTTCTTCTCGCACATTCTCTATCAATTCTCCCCTCTTCTAGTTTTCGTACACCGCTAAATTTCTATTTCATATTATTCTTTCTTCCGTGACTTTCTCTCCTTTCTGTTCTCCCATTCTCCTTCTTCTCTTATTGATTCTTCTCTTTTGCCTCTCTTCTCTCTCTTGAAATAGCACCCTCTCATTCTAAATTCCTCTCGCAATCTCTCTCTCCTGCGTTTTCCTCTTCCCTCCCATTTCGTTCTCTCATCTCTGTTTCATTCTTCTGATATCTTCTCTCCTCTCTCTCAATCTCATTTCGCATCTCTGCAACTACTTTCTTCCACAATTCCTTCCTAAATTCTCTCTCCTCTCTCCCACGTCTTCTTTCTCATTTCCTTTTATTGCTACTGCTCCCGACTCCTATCTCGCTCTTTTGTATCTCTAAACTCGTCTTGTACCTCTCTCTGAGAAAATCTCGCACTTACCCTCTCTATCTTCTGAACGCTCCCTCTCTTGTTCTCTTCTCCACATCCTCTTCTACTGTTTAAGTTCTCTCTAATCTCACTCTCCTTCTCATTCTTCTGTCGTCTCTATTTCGTGTGCCCGTCTCCACTTTCTTGCCTCCATTTTGCGTCATATTCCGTCATTTTCATTTTCTTCCTTCTGCCTAATCCCTCTTCTTCCTTATTTTGTGCCATAGTCTCTTTCTTTTTCGCCATCTCCTCTTTGTTGGCTTTCCGATTCTTCTTCTCTTTGTTTCGCCATTTTGGTATCCGCTCCCTCTCTCTCCAGCTTCCGTCTTCTTTGGTTTCTCTCTTCCTCTTGAGTTTTGATTTCATCTCCCTCAACCCGTTTTTTTCCTTCCAATCTTCGTTCATGGTCAATCTTCTTTTTTCTTCCTCTATCTCTACTCTCTCTCTTTCTCGATTGTCGTCTGCATTTTCCCTCTCTCTCTCTCTCACGTTTCCGCTTCATCTCTCGTCATCGCACGTTCTTTCCGCTGCATTTTCCCAAAATTGGTAAGTTCGGTATTATTTTTGACACGAGACCGTGTGAAATCAACGACCTCGCGGTCTCGTCTCGTTA
>CM044119.1:6251432-6360126 GCA_024174645.1 Lemna minuta | reverse complement strand
GATGTTGATGATCCATCTTTGATCTAACAGCCATGACTTAAACGTAACGATTTCCATCTCTAGAAGTCATTAGATATTTTCTTCGACATGTTCTTCGACATTTTAATGCATTCTCATATATTTTTGAGTAATCGATCTGTTTAGACACGACTATCCTTGAATCTCTTGCTTTGAATCGCTTCTAGGCTGATTTCTGCATCGACGTAGTGGTTGGAGGTGAGATTTTACCAATAGAACACAAAGAATTTGTGTCTTAAAATCCGATGATCGTCTTCGAAATTTCGGAATAAAAAGCCCTGAATCTGCGATTAATTGGATTTGATCATTATCTCAGGTTAGATTATCTTCCTTCCTCCTAATCTTTCGCCCTATATCATTAAATTTTGTTTTTAATTTCAGATTTCTCTCTCTTCACGTTTATAAATTTATATATAAATTGCTCTTTGATTTCTCTCTAAATCTTGATCCAAATCGAGTGATTTTTTATTCCTGAATTTGAAATTCCCTAATGAGATGATGAAATTACTAAGAAGGGGGGTTGAATTAATTTATTTTTAATATTTATGTTGTTCTAATCCCTTTTTCAATTCGTTGATTATCACTCAACTTTCTCATGTCACTTGTAGGCCAGATTTTTTTATACTGGACAGGGTTTCTCAGACCCCCGTGCTAGTCACAAGAGGAGACAGTCCTCCTAAAGTCACTCCTCACCCTTTTTTAATCCCCTGTCGAGGATCAACAGACTCCCAGAGCTCCGCGCGTCGGAGTCACCAAGTCTCCGCACCGATCCACGTACGCACCAAGTAAGTCGCTCATCCCCGAGTATGAGTAATGCTACAAGGCGAAGAACAAGTATTCCTCGAGTTGACTTTCTAGTCAACTCCCTAAAGTTGTCCCCACTTATTACGATTCCCAAGAAATCTCCCCCCTTACCCTCACGGGTATGTCCGACTCACCAGGAGTCCACATAAGGTGGATGTATGTGTAAACTTATAAAATAGAAACCAATAATGAAAATACTAAAACAAACTAAACTAATCACAACAAACTATTAAAAATGATGTAACAAAAATCATTTTTTAATCTTATTAAAAATAAAACAAATTGATATAACCCCTTGATTTTCTGATTTGACTTTAACTTTGACTGCTGATGTTGACTTTGACTTTCTATGATTGACTTTTACTTTGACTACTACAGTTGACTTTGATTATTACTATTAACCTTGACTTTCTAACTTCTGACTTTGACTGCTACTGTTGACTTTGACTTTTTCTTTGATTGACTGTAGTTGACTTTGACTTCAGTGGTCTTCTTTGACTTTCTGATAGCTTTGACTTTCTTATCACTTTGTCTTTCTGGTGGCGTTGACTCCTACACTCTTCTCCCTTGAATATAAAAATAAATGCAACACTGCAATACCAAAAATAACCCCTAGAGTAATTCACCAAATAGCTTCACTATGGACTGAATTTGTGTATTTGATAAATTGACTGATAAATGATTAATAATTCACTGAAAATTAAACCACCTTTAATCTCACCTCGATGAAGTCTCACTCAACCTAAAAGTTTATAAATTATCTAAAGAACAGATCAGACGATTTATTAATGAATGTTTATATCTATAGGTAATGCATAACAGAATCTCAAATTAGATTAATCTGAAATAAGAAAGTTAAAACAGAAATGCAAATCCAAATTTGACAAAGTTCTGTCTGATTCCTTTCAAATTCACCGATTCAAATAACCAAAAATATATGACATGCTGGATCGTAAAAGGGATAAAGATAGATATTAAAGAGACTAGAATTAGAACAGATTTTATAATTCAAATAACAGATTTAATAAAACAATTCAAACCGAAAATATGATAAAAGATAATAGAAATTCAATAGAATAATTCAAATGGATCAAATATGATAACAAATAATACAGATTTAATAGAAAATCAGGAAAATAGATAATCGAAAAACAAATATCAGTAAAGCGAAAGAACCAAAAACGGAATCAGAAAACAAAAATGAAAATCGTATAACGAAAAATGAAAAATCAGAAAAATGAATAATCTGAAATGGAATTTGAAAATCGAAAAATGAAACACTGAAAACTTAAAACAAAGTCAGAAAATCTGTTCCTCAAGAACGCACACCCACAGAAAGAAAGAGAGAGAGAGAGAGAGAAAGAGACAGAGAGAGAGAGCTAGATGAAGAGGGAGAGCTTCTGGCGGAGGAGATTTCGTTGCCTCCTTTTCAATCTTGTCGAAGAGCACACTTTCTTCAGAAGATTTTCTTGTAATCGCTCACAAAGGAGGAGGTTTTGATCCCTTTTTTGCTGGAGCCGCAAGACCTAGTTTTTGAATTTTTCACGCGAGAGAGAGAGAGATAGAGAGCTTTCTTTGTTTTTGGCCTTTTGTCGGGTTTTCATGGGTATATCCACAATTTGAGAAGTACCTAAAAATGACCATATCTATAGATGTAACGGTAGATAGTGTAAGGTAATAAAAATTAAGACCCGAAAAATATATATATAAGAAGACGTATAATGGCATGTCTTTATCAATGAATACTACTAACATTGATGTTCTAAAAAAACATTGATGTAAAACTAAGAATATAAATTAAAATAATAGGAAAATATAAGGATAATTCATAGTTCTATGAAGGTTTTACTCCTATCTATAGATGTTCTTATTCAAGTGTTTCTAATAGCAGATTATAAACTAGGTAATCTAGATCTTATTCTTAGCGACGTCTGCGTTTCGAAGTTGACATGAGTCAATCTCTCGATCCATCGGTACCTGCACTAACACAAACATACCGTTCTCAAATCATTTTGACAAACAACTATTAATCAAAATTTAAACACTGTTCAATATAATATTTTACAAACATTAAAAGCACACCTAAGTAAATTATCAAACTTAGGTTAAACTAACAGGATTCGTCTTTGAGTTCTCTTTCCAAATCTATCAAAATCCCTAATTTATCACCTCAATTAATCATCGAATTTGATCAAATTTCAAAAGATCTCTCGAAATTCCCTTTTTTCTCTGTGGATTCGACCCTTATTCACCATTATACTTTTTCCTCAGTGATTATTTTACAAAATTGGTGAGTTTGGAATGTCAAACTCACCAATTTTGACAGGAATTGGTGTGTAATCAATGGACCGCATCAATTCATTCCGTCATACTACTACCTATCCTACGTCCTATCAGTTAAGAACATTCTATCAATGAGTACAATCCAAGCATCAGCAAATTCAACTAAGGTTGTTGCTCTGCAATGCTAGAAGTTAATAAAACTTTTTGAATGCCAGAGACTTTTTATCGAACACTACATCTTTGCTTGAAAAATATAATGAGTTAACTCATTCACCAGATAGACACTAACAAATCTTGTAGCTCTTTCAAAACCAAAAAGTCATGTTCTTCAATAATTCTAGGCATCTCAATTAATCTGTAAATATCTTAGAGATTCTCTTATTTATAAACAATAAAAGAGATGTTTGATCATAGGTTTTGAAAGAAGTGATGCTAATCAGTGAAAAAGGTTCTTATAATTTATCAAAAGAATAATTCTTCAAGAAATGGAGTCTGATGTAGCCCAGACTGTTGCTCAGGAGCTTAATTTCTGTTATTCTGGGCAAGTTCTCATTGAAGGTCCATTAAAAGCTTATTGGGCCAAGGGAGAATCCCTAGGACATGACACATATTGTGGAATATCACCTAATGACGCAGCCTTAGCGCAGGAACAATGAAGAACAATGGTTTGAATCCACAAACCTTGACATTCAAGAAGGGTTAGGTTCTGAGTCCACAGAACTAACCTCTTCAGCCCTTGAATCCACAAGGGATGTTCTTGAATCCACAAGCACAGAGCACTCTCTAACAGGGAGAACACTCAAGAGAAGAAAGCAAAGCTCTCAAAAGGGATAACTTTCAATTGTGAGTTCAAGTGTTACAATGGGGGGCCTTATATAGGCCTCAAAAAGTAAGGTTCGTCCAAGTGATTTGACCCATGAAAAGACAACACAAAAGTCTTGAAAATACAACTCTGACAGCTTGCATGTGTCAGAGACAGAAGTGACAAAAGCAAAAGTGAATCTTCTAGGCCTTGTCAGGCCTCTCTAGAAAGATATTTGTAGTTTCCCATGCATGTCATAAATATTGGTGGTCCCTAGGAGATTTTCTGACAAAAGTGTCAGGCCCTATGGATCCTCCCAAGGCCCAATAAGCTTTAAATGGGCCTCCAATAAGAACTCTCCCATAATAGAAGGAAATGGGCGCTTGGGCTACATTGTGGCCTACATCACCTAAGGACCACAAATATTTATGGCAGGCCTTGGAAACTACAATTATCTTGCTACAGAGGTCTGACAAGGCCTAGAAGATTCACTTTTGCTTTTGTTACTTCTGTCTCTAACACATGCATGCTGTCAGATTTGTATTTTCAAGACTTTTGTGTTGTTTTTTCATGGGTCAAATCACTTGGACGAACCTTACTTTTTGAGGCCTATATAAGGCCCCCCATTGTAACACTTGAACTCACAATTGAAAGTTATCCCTTTTGAGAGCTTTGCTTTCTTCTCTTGAGTGTTCTCCCTGTTAGAGAGTGCTCTGTGCTTGTGGATTCAAGAACATCCCTTGTGGATTCAAGGGCTGAAGAGGTTAGTTCTGTGGACTCAGAACCTAACCCTTCTTGAAGGTCAAGGTTTGTGGATTCAAACCATTGTTCTTCATTGTTCCTGCGCTAAGGCTGCGTCAGAATCAAAAGAACAAATGCCATAAAATTATGGAGAAAGAAAGAGAGTATTGCATCTATAATAGATATAGAGATGTTCTACCAATTGATAGAGAAGAAGATGACAGTGAATCCATCTAGTCTCAGGAAACTATTAGCTGACGAGGTAATGAACTTAATCAAACAGATAGAGTGGAAAGCAACATGTTTTTATCCTCCTTAGTCACCGGTGATGGAATATAAGCCATTTTGTTGCTTTCTTTATTTCATATCTTCTTTACTTCTACGCCAAAATCTTTTTCTCACATTTATCTAACAATTGTGATGAACTTCCTAGTTCTTATGAGCATCCTGCATTTTAGTATTAGGCATTGTCAATAGCACAAGAAAAACTATTGTGAAAGATGTAGTTTTTGCAGAATAAATTTTTAATAACAATATGCTGTTGGTCTTAGATAATTTTTTCTTAGAATTTGAATTTATGAAAAACTCAAATTTTGTCTTTTATAATTTTTTTAAAATTTTTTTATACTTTTAGATGTTAAATTTTATTTGAGAACTGTCATCCGATATGCACCAGCATCCTAGTGCAAACGTCTTCCACCATCTACCCTATCATCTATTATTCCCCAATTAGCAACATCAATTATTGATTGGCATTAGTATCGTCATACATCAAAGAAAACTGAATGTTGGATATTGGATATCCATCCAAAAAGCTCAATACTAGCTATCAAGATGGATGACATTAAATTTTACAAGTTGAATTTCTCGAGTAAAAAAATATTTTAGTAGGTAATGTTTATATATTGATCCTAATAAATAGCTGAATGCATATCTTGATTTAATTATTCACAAATGAGCATACAAGGTTGGTGAATGGGCACGTGATGATTTCAAGTTGTTGATAAATTTTATAAGATATGGATGGTAAAATTAGATTAATGCATTTGAGTAGAAAATAAAAATTTATCACACAACTTTATTTTGAATTTTCTTCATCACCATCATTAGAATTTTTTTCAAAGCTCTAAAGAATTTTAGAGCAATTTAAAATCCTGTGATCATCCCTTTGAAATCCTGTGATCATTTTTATTTTGGAGAAAAGACCCTCTAATTGGGTTGGGCTTGCTGAAGGAATATATATGGGCCTTTTATTGAACATGAAAATAATTGACAATTATTGTCACACAACTTTGCACCATTTTTCTAGTGCATTTCCATGCTCACATAAAATGCAAACATCTTCATCTCTAATGGATTTCTAGTGTGGAATTTGCTCTAGGTAGAAAAATTAATCATGAAGACAGAGAAAACAAAGAAATTTTCTAAAATTTGACTAATCTACTATTCTAAATTAAAATCTAATGTTGTATGGAGAAAGATTAGGGAGAAAACACATAATCAAACCCAAATCTAATGTTATATGTTTGAAAAATAATAATCTAGTATTCAAGAGGCAAGTTCTCTTGAATCTCTCAACCAAATCTCATTTTCAAACACTCCTCGGACGTGTAAATGAGTTTAGAAGAGGAAGAAAGCAAGAGATTCCAGGATTGAGATGTCTAAATAGTTCGATAACTCGAAATATCTGACAATACATTTTCCATTGAAGAGAAAGAGTATAAATAGCGTTGAAATTGGGCATGGCCACTCAATCATATCTCTATCTTCTATCAACGACCGTGATTAATCGTTAGGAGAGAAATCATCATTATTAAGTCATGGTCTTAGGATCTTGAATGAAGGGTCCAAATTACGCCGCATCATTACATGAAAAATAATTGCCATTCAATCTTCATCAAACATTTGAAATGAGCCACGTGTCCATGGAAGTCCATCAGGGTCATTTAATGTCAGTCATTATAACTCGAATGAATCGTTGAGATTAAAACGTTTTCAAAACATGAATCATCGCCGAATCAGAGTGCGCCTCTTTGAGTAAGTGAAAATTATGGGCTAAGATTTTTTTTTTTTTCGTTCGCATCGATATGATGCTTTTTAGCGCGTCACCCCCCACCTGCGTAAAATAAACATAGTCCCACATGGAACAAATCAAGGCAAAATTTGTGTATAAATATGGAGTGACCTTAGTGGGGTATCATATATCCTTCAAAAGATGCTTAACCCACTAATGACATGCGTGCACAAACACACATGCATGTATCACGTGACGCGTGCATATGCTGCAATGTGATGGCACGCAAACAACTTTGCAGCATCAACTATCACGTTAATGCGTGACGAAGCATTTTATGCGGTCGTCAAAACACACAACCGTTAGTAAAAAATAATTTATAATTCCGATCTCACACTGACAAAGATATAAAATCAAATAAAGTGTAAGTATCGGGTCCATCCATAGAAAATCAATTGACTTTTATTACAGAGTTGAGTTAGACAAACTTAAGTTTAATTAGGGTTTTAAAGAAGTGGAAATGAAATTTTATGAATAGAATGATATAAATATACTAGATAGGGTATATTAATATACCATGCCTCTGATTTGACAGAGAAATGTGAAAAGTCAAGGTCAAACCATTAACCAACAGTTGACTTTCTATAAAATCAAATAATAAAAGGGTTCAGAAGACTACAAAAAATATATATTCAGAATCTATAGAGAAAACGAAATTTTCTGAAATAAAATTCGTGATTTTTTTATAAGAATTGGATTTATTATGAATTACTGAAAATCAAAGATCAGAAAAATCCTGAAATTAGCACTTCAGTAAAAATCTTCAAATTGACTAACCAAATGATATCCAAATCCTTCAACTGATATATTAATAGAAATCAAACAACCAGAGGATTCCAAAGAGACCAAAATTGTCCAATTCTAATTTATATTTTAAGAGTAATTGATCCCCGCAAGTAAACACCCAAATTCAGATTGAAAAGGAACAGTGGTTGGTCAAACTATAAATTGAGGGGTCAAATGATTATTGAATTTTATGAATTTGTTAACCACGAAATGTTGATGAAACAAGGAATCCAATGACACTAAAATTAAGTGCTTAGAACTTAAGACCAGAGAGCTATCCTTATTTCAAAATTAATGAAATTGCAAACCAAATTTGGGAGAAAATGAAGAACAAATTGTCTTCAAACGCAAAATTAACTATCTAAAGACTAATCTAAATACAAATTACCATAAGATAAATGATCGATTCTCACTGCTAACCCGATTTTTGTGAAGATTTGGCTTCAATCTACTCCGATTGAAGAGTATTGGCTTGATTTCTTCCTCGCAGACGTTCGGCATTCAAGGGGAGAATTCGATCGAAATGCAACGATTAATCACGACAAATCCTGCTCCAATCGGATCGTAATTGAGTCTAAATGCAGGAGAATTGTAATGACCTTCAAAATCACTTAAT
This sequence comes from Lemna minuta, assembly GCA_024174645.1. NCBI lineage: Eukaryota > Viridiplantae > Streptophyta > Magnoliopsida > Alismatales > Araceae > Lemna > Lemna minuta. The sequence goes on along the minus strand of CM044119.1, from coordinate 6,352,002 downwards.
TGCTTCACGATTAAATCAAAAGTTAAGGTACAAAGGGAAGAACATCAGTATTTAAAGAAGAAATTTCTGCAAAAAGTGGAGACCGTTCAATCTGATGACACTTGGTTAGATGGCCACGATCACACGCATGAGACGACCCATGATCCCATGACATGAGCTCACGTTCCGCCTTTCATCTCGCCCATCCGATTTCAATCAGACCGTTGTGATGTCTCTACGCGTCGCCCCACGACGCGCCGATTTCGCGATCAATTCGACGTGTCACTTACGCGATCAACGGCTCCATTTAGCGCAGGTGCTGCTGATGACGATCGGATGGACTCCGGTCCACACGATTGATGCAACTTACGTGATGTGATTTGCATCCAATGCGCGCGAAGCGTCCACGTGTCCTTCATTTAAGAGATTAAACAGGACATACTCCTACACAAAGAAAATGACTGGATTTTGCAAGTATATAATGTGGGGCGGTATAACGCAAATGCGTTAGCGCCCCAATACTATAACCATGGGCCCTTCACTTGCCAACCTCACACTGCCACGTGGCAACACCCGGGCTTCCGCGTGGTTTTGCGTGGCCCCTCCCACGCGTCCGCGCCACCTAGGCACCGCGTGGGCTCGCGCGGCTCTGCCACGTGGCCTTGCGTGCCGCGTCGCATCTGTGCGAGTCCCGTACGCCACATCAGCTTCTCGTGCCACATCAGCTCTGCGGGTCCTGCGGTAATTACCCTCTTTTTGTGATTTTAATTAAGGAAGAAAATCAATAAAATCAATTTAAAAATTCAATAAAAATCCAGAATATTCAGAAATTCATAACTTTTAAAATATACCTCCTTTTAAATTTTCTCCATTGGATTACAAATTTCTTCATCTTTAATATTATGCCATCAAAATATAATTTTCAAAGAAGAAAATGGGATGGATTGAAAATAATATCAAGGCTTTCATTAAGAATTCTTTATTATAATCATCCAATCATTCTTTTCTTGGAATTAATCCTTTTAATCATCTTCTCAAGTCAAAGTAAATCAGGGAAAGTAATTAATTTCTATTAATTTAACATTGCAAACGATTAATCATTAATAAAACACATAATTAACCCTAAATTGTGCATAAGTATGGACTTTAGTAGAATAGCATACCAACGAAGAAAATTCATAAAAAGTATGATAACATGCATTATAATTACATAAAATAAACATGACTATTAGTTAAATAAGATAAGAATTCAAGTTAAATATGCATGTTATCAATGTGCACCAAGTAAAGTGCTTTTGATTGTTTTAAATCGAAATAAAATCTAAAGTACATTCAAAAAATTCAGAAAAATTCTTTAAAAATCCTTATAAATATGGTAATTCATAACTTTAAAATATAACTCCAAATTTATCCTAATTTAATTTTTTTGATGAGAAATTAAATAATCTATCATTCTAAAAAGTCAAATTTAATAAATAACAAGCGAATATATTTTTATTTAAAAAATATACTAATTTCTTTTAAAAAATAAAACTTGAAAAATAAATATGTAAAAAATGTTTTCTCTTATTATTTAACATTAAAACCCAATTATAATCTCAAATATAAAATGAGAATAATCTAATCTCGAATATCTCTCTTTAATTATTTATTACTATCCCTAAAAATAGTACATTTTTATATTATAACTTTAATTTTCATATAATTATAGATATGCACTCAAATGTATGACAACATGCATAAGAATGGAATACTTTGTCTTAATTTGTATTAATAATATTATAATTGCATGCATAAATTGCATGTTATCAATGTCCTAAGAATTATTCTCAAGTATTTGGTAATAGTTTGACAAATGAAACATTTTCATAATAAAGAAGACTTTGGTAAGATCTCTGAGGAAGCATACTTAATGGAAATCATCAATAAAGACAACTTAGTAATGAAAAATAAGTTGGTGGCAATTTTTTTTGGGCCCAATATCACAATGCATGAGATCAAGTGGATTTTTTCTCTAAACAAATAGAAGATGGCAAGAGATAGCATGATGATGCTTAATTTATGGACAAGGTTTGACATGAAAAGAACTAAGAGATACTCATGAGAGTGCATCTTGAGGTATGGACATTCTAGGGTGCCCAATACAACAATGTTCAAGAAATGAAGAGTTTGTGTCATAAGTTACAAGGATACACTCCTCAAGCATTCATAAACCCAATTTATTCTCTTTCTAAAATTTAAGTCTTCAATATTAACTAAAGGGTAAAAGGAAAAATGAAAGGAAAATTCTTGGGTTATGCTACGAATGGATAAATATTGACTGGGAATTTATGAACATATAAAAAAATTTCTAGGGAAAATTTGGAGTAGCAAAGACATGTTGTTGACCCTACATAATGCAAAAGTATTTTTAGAGATGGATACATGTGAAATATTGGAGGATAACTATGAAAAAAGTACCAAGTCCATGACATCTAAGCTAAGGCACGAGCGCCAACTATCTAAGAATTATTCTTGGAAGGAATTGATGCACAAGGATCTAAGATAGGGCACCCCATTATAGAACTAGATGATTGAGTCTTTTTTTGAAAAGAAACTCAAAAACATATCAATTCTCTAGATAAGCCGCAGTTATCTTAAGTCTAGGACTTTAGAACTTATTGCACCACCAGCACAGTCTGATTGCAGATTTGGACATGATGTGTAGAAAGTCAATAAATTCAAAAAACAAAAAAATTGCAGAAACAAGTCTCCATTGATGCTACCAAGTGCCTTGAACTCACAAGCCTTCAAGTTTTGACTAATACTGATAAAGGAAGCTACCAAAGTTTGCCAATCATAGAATGTCAAATGGCACTGCATTTTCCAATGCACAAACAATCGTAATGGCATCCTAAGCCTACCTAAATTGCATAATTATAGACCAATCAAATACTCTCAAATGTCTTATCACTTTTTAATGCACAAAAAATCAAAAAACAAAAAGAGTGAAGAATCTTGACAGTGATCTATTTGAACTAATCTTATGCTTTTGAGCTTTAATTTGCACTGTGAGGACTATTGGCACTTCAAAATGCATGGAAAAGGTGAAACCTTTTCTAAAATGATGATGTGGTCAATCTAGTGGAGGATTTCTGCATAGATTTGTGCCAATTGCGGCATGAAAACCAAGAATGGAAAAAATTGGGTAAAAAAATCTAATTTTACAAAAATAGGCAGTGGAAATATTTTGAAAATAATCATGTAGTGGGAGCTCTATCAAGGGTCTAACGCTCAATGAGAGAGAGCCCTGTATATAAAGACAAATGGACCCAACAAGCTATGCATTATGAGAGATATAAGAATGAGATATGATAACCAAAATATAATAAATATACACACCAACACATGTATCTTAATAGTGGGTGAACATAAGAATTCCAAGATGAGGAAGGATCCACATGTATCGCTGACCAAAAAGTCAACCTTATGTTAAAAGTTAGTGCATTTCACCAAAATGCAACCATATCATTAGAAACAATTCAAGAAAAGGGAAGTTAGTGCATTTCACTTTGTTAAAGTATCGTTACATGTATATCAATCAAAACAGAAATTTTAAAACCCTATTAGAAATTCAATTGAGTCTTAGTGAGTTGAGAATAGACTCTTGGAGTTTCAAATCATTGAATCTTGGCGATTCAAGGGTCTTATGGTAGAAAATCAGTTGTGTTGAGCGCACTCATACCTTGAAGGATTGAGGTTTATCATCTTACTTTGAATGACAATAATGTTCAAGGTCTATGAGACATATAACAATCCAAATGGGAGTAGGGAGTAACTGGAGGATATCATGGAGCCTACACATAGATGATCAGAGCAATTGTTGAGTGCCAAGAAGATACAAGGCATAAAGTAATGAGATGAGAGAACACGTGTGTGAGCTAGAACTTTTTAGGATTAAGCATGGATTTATTATAAGACTTAGGATGTTAAAGATCGAGCCTACCCAAAAGGAGAAGGGAATGGCAAGAAGAGCTCAATAAGCCAACCATTGGAGATGGGAAGGATAGATATTATATAACCTATAAATCAATCTCTTGCTTTTATTCATTGAAATGTACTATTATTAATTGGCATCCTTGTGTGATATTTTGAAATGAAGTCTATAACATATTTAATGACTTAATGAATTATAATAAGACCGTATATAATAAATATTATTATTTGATGGATACTCAAGAAGGACATCAAAATATTAAAAAAATATATATAACTATTTGATCTTACTTATATGATGAGTATGGTTAATCTTGCAACCATCGATATGAAAGACATCAAAGATAGAATAAGTACCCTTTATAATAAAACATTTATTGAGTTAGTCTATATAAATATTTAAATGATATAATACCTAATTATTAATCAAGTCAATTCATGTCATGCATGTGTATGTCATCCTTTGATGTGAGATACCAAAGGAATGAGATGAGTGGATGACCGTGTTTGACTATGACTTATAAATCTATTGACATACAATGTCCAAAATGTCAGAAATTATATGAGAAAAACTCTTTGAAGGTATTTGAATGATCAAGATAAGATCATCCGCCCTTAATATAAGAAGAGATTGACTCAAGAAATACGATATGATTTTCATATAAACATCAATACTAACTAATATGATAAATTAGGGTTTGATACTAAGTTATTCATAAGTTTCACAAAGATGATATATATTATATATACATGATAGTTGATAATGACAAGGTTCAATAAGGGAGTTCTTATCTACTCTATATCTCTCATAGCACATAGTATAGCTCAACACCCAACAGGCTGGCAACTCAACGTATTGATTAAGGTTAATTGATCCTTAATTAATTCATTTATATTTTAATATAATTAATTAATAAGGTCGATCAATAAGACATAAAGTGAGACATATAGACCTAAAAGGGCTACACGCATAAGGTTAATTGGCGTTCGTAAATAAAAATAAAATTTTAAAAACTTTAATAAGAAGTTCACACCCATGTGAGCCTTGTTGTAAACTCTCTCATTTCTTCTCTTTATCTCTTGGTAAGGAGTTTGGAACAAGAGATCTAATAGTTTAATGATCATGTGTTCCTTCAAGGAGCTCCTTCATGTAAGTAAGGATGTTGGACTACACTAGATTATAGGATCATCTATTCTTCATACTACAATCTTTCAATGTTCAAATTTAATGCCTTTTCGATGCATAAAATGTTTTAATCAAACATTTTAAAGGCTTTTTAAGTTTAAAATCTCAAGGGAGCATGAAAGCGTATTAGGGGCTAATACTTATCTATCTTTATCTTTTCTCTCTTATGTAGTATTTTCTCTCTTATTTCATTCTATCATTCCTCCTTCCCAAAATCCTAGTCTATCTCTCTCTCATGAACCCTCTCAGGAGCTAACCTCTACATGTCATTTTTTTCCCTTGCTATTTGGCATGGTTTCAAGGACAATGCTATGGGATTCAAGCTGATCTCATCTTATCTTCACAACAATGGAGGCATCTCCTTTACCACCATCTACCTATTAGACCTTAGGTGTTTGTAATCATTTCCATCAAATTCCTCAAAATCTATTTCTCCCTATTCTATACTATTTCTACCCTAATTTTTAGAGCTTAGGTGTTGGTGGGCATAAGAGACCGTTTTGTGCCTCATAATTCTATTTCTTGTCTTGTCTCCTTGATTGTGCAAATCATTGGAGATTGACCATCTCAAACCCTGCAACATCACATTTATCATTGTATTGGCCATGTTCTTGATAAGCCCAAGAAATCTGACCTTCAATCGCCCAAAAATACAATCCATACACCAATCTTTTGAAGGTCTTGCAATGATTGAAAAAGAGAACAAGGAGAATGCTAGTTCTCAAAGAGAGGGAGAGGAAGGAGAGAGATACCAAGGATCCGAGTCAATGATGACTCTCAATTGAAACAGCCCTCCTCTTGAGTTCTGTTCAAGCCTAGGGTTTTTCTCGCCTGGTCCCCTCTCGCCCCTCGCCTGGCCCACTTTTGTAGATATGGGCCTCCCCCTCCAGGTCACCCCAGGCCCATCTAAACATGAGCCCTTCTATGTTTATCACCTCTCGCAGAAGCAGCCACTTGGTCCACTAGGTTGAAGTTAATATAGCATTGATTGACCTATTTTGTCTGCCATGTTAGATCCTCCATTGGCAGGTACTTGATCAATACCTTTCGATCCCGCAGATGTATGTCTTGTCCTCAAGATTTGATCCAGTTCCGTAGCCACTCAAAGTCGACTGTCAAACACCTAATCTCCTACTTGCAGCTAGACCTCACACTGAGAGAGGTCAGCTTGAACCTTCGCCCTGTTATGTGCAGAGAGCAGCAATGCCTTCAACTTTTACAGCAATGTCTTGCTTTTAGAGCTTGACTGCAAGTGGACCCATGGGATGTGCCTGTGCTCTGAAATGCACTGGGGACTGGGGTTCTCTACCATAAATTTCCCAGAACAGGGTAATATTGGTGGACTTCAAAAAACGTGTTATAACAATACTCTACCCATGACAGGAGGATGGCCGAAGATGTAGGCCACTCTCCTACAAAGCACCGTAGATAGCACTCTAGAATACAGTTGATCACCTCTGTTTGCCTGTCAATATGTGGATGATAGGTGATGCTTCTCTTGATTTTTGTTCCCTGGGATTTGAAGAAACCCTCCCAATGTTATTTTCTAGTGAAGTTTTTATCCCAATTATAATGATTGAACCGGGTAACCCATACAGCATCTTTTTGCACAAAGAAAAAGGTGTCGCACAGAAATAAATATCCATACTTACTCAGGCAGTTCACCATGAAGTCCATGTGATTTTGTCCCAAATCTGGACTGGAATAGGAAGCTACTGCAGAAGTCCTGCTAGTGATAGATGAGAATATTTTACCCATTGGCTTGTATTGCAGCCTTGCACATGATGTTGGACCAGCACCTTCATCAGTGACAAAAGAAGTCCTGGGCCATTTGTTTGTACGTATGCAGTTCCCACAAGTGACCCCCGACGATTGCTTGATGATTATCATGCAAAGTCTTGGGATGAACTCTGATGTATCAGCTAAGGCGACAAGCTCCAAGTAGAACAATTGTCCTTCTCAAAACTCATATCCAGGTCAGGATGTCAAGTTGGTCACCTTGATTTGCCGATCACAGGTTGCTCACCAATTCTGCCTCCAGTTGCTACAACTCAACAAAATAGGGGAATGAGACATTGAGGACTTGAAGGGCAAATTGGGGGTGTGCCTGGGATAGTACATCAGCTGCCTGATTTTCCTTCCCAGGTTGATACATAATAGAAAAGTCGTACCCCAAATACTTTTCCTACCCAGCATTGCTACTCCTGCTAGACTTGTGGTCTATTCAAACAGATGACACAAGCTGATCTAGTTGAGTAAAGACTGTAAAATGCCTACCTAGTATATATAACCACCACTTTATTATGGATAATACAATGGCCACTAGCTTAGGTTCAAAGATAGGTCGTAGCCAGTTCTTAACTGAAAGCGACTCGCTAAGTAGGCCACCAGCCAGTGCTCTTGTATCATTACTCAACCTAATCCTTGCCCTGAAGTGTCCGTCGCCATTTCAAATGGCTTAACAAAAATTGGGAGATCAAGACCGAAGTCAACACCATCTAAAGCTTTACAGCATTGAAAGTCCCCTTTTGCCACGCAAAATGCATCGTTTAGCTGTTAAGCAGAATGAGATCATCCCATAGTTCCCTGCGAAAGTGGCAGTAGTACCCTCTATGCCCCAAGACACTCCTAAAATCATGCAGGTTTGCTGGTCTTTGCCACTTAGTCATGGCGGTGATCTTCTCAAGGTCCACCTCGATACCTTCCATTGAAATGAAATCGCCTATGAAAGCCAATCTGGGTCGTCCAAATTTGCACATCTTCGCATTCAGGTATAATTGGTGTTCCTGCAACAACGTGAACACCTCATGGAGGTGTAGCCTCTAGTCTTTCTGTGTCCTGCTATAAACCAACATGCTATAAACCAATATGTTGTCAAAGACAATCAGCATGTATTTATGCAAGCACTTCTTGAAGCTGATATTCATCAAGCTCTGAAAGGTGGCTGGAGCATTCTTCAGGTCAAACGACATGACAAGGAACTTTTAGTGACTCACATGCATTCAAAAGGCCGTCTTCCCCATGTCTTCCGGCCAAATCTGTATCCAATGATACCTGGATTTTAAGTCTAGTTGGGTGAAGACAGGCAACCCCTAATGCTCATTGATCAAGTCACCCATCCTTGGAATCGCCAATTTATCCGTGATGCTAGCCTTGTTGAGCGTGCAATAATTCACGTAAGAAATCTCCACCCTCTGTCCTTCTAGCGCATGACTAGAACAAGACTCAAGTAGGGGTAAGAAGAGCTGAATTAACCCCGCTTGTAGTAGGTCCCTGACCAGCTGTCCGATTTCCTCTTTCTAGGATTGGGGGTAGTGATATGGCCTTACATTGTTGGAGTAGTCCTTGACACCACTGTAATATGATGATCAATATCCCACTGCGATGGTAGATAGCCTGGTGCTTTCTATGAAGGAAGTCCTCATATATTTTGGTGATTTCTATTGGCTACAGTAGATGGTTGTGACATCTCTCTTCTTAGGAGCCACTATCAGCATCAGATCTTGAGCACAATGCCATAGATCTCACAGCCACTGATTGGCACATCAGTGGACACAAATCTCTTTAAATACAGTTTTTCTAATTTTTTTGGGTAAAAGGAAGACTGCTCACCAACTTTGAGGAACTAATCATTGGCTCTATATGTAGCCAATTGGTGTCACAAAGCTCCCCCAATTTCTCTTAGCCAATTACTTAGAGAAATAATAGGTCCACTAAACAGATTTTTTTGCTCTCCAAAAACCTTCACCTTTTAAGCTCGTTCATTGACACTCTGATCATTTCCCCTCTCTCTCCTCTAAAACGAACGATTTTTTTCAAGGAAGCCACAACCCAACATCTTGTTTGGAATACCTACAGCCAAGCCAAAACCTTGTATCAAAACTCAAGGATTTTTAAAGAAGCAATTTTAACAGGGCTAATGAATTACATGTTACCAAATTTTAAGGAACCTTATGAGGCAATTAACAACATGCTGTCTTCTGCCCATCAAATCATAGAAATATTTACAGATCTAACATAAACTTTTGTCATTTTGATCTCTAAGAAATGATTTAATTTTACAACATAAAGTCTCCAGTCAGAGTCAGAAATCTCTTACTTTCATGGTCTTCATGGCCTCTTGGGGCTGATAGGCCCTCCATTGGACTTGTGGATGAGAAGCTGGAAAGAGGGAACGAGGATCAAGTAGAGCACCGCCAAAATAAAAGGTGCAGCCACAAGCCAACCCAACACCTACACAACAGATCATGACCAACTCAAGGATTTGACCAAATGCATCTTTAATTAGACCCCTTATAAGGGAATATCAGGAGAAACCCTAAAAGAGCGCAAACAAGAGAAAATATCAGACCATAAAAATATAAGATCCGGGCTTTTGTGCCTCACCGCATGGAATGCACCGATGAGGACTTGTTTGGAGGCCTGGAATGTGAGAATTTTCTTCATTGCATCAGCCGTCAGAGGGAAGTGAGAACCACCGGAGATGAACTCCCCAAACCACAGGAAAGGAATCAGCAGGCTGGAAAAACACAAACAACACATGCCCGAACATATCAGACCAAAAAATTTTAAAAGCATCTAAAAAGTTTTGTAATTAATATAAATATTGAAGCAATCTAACTAGGACTCTCAGCGCAACTACTGGAGCATGCTTAGAGCACTAAATGAGGACTCTCAGTATGTTAGTTTAAGGAATAAAATATGTCGTGGCATGCATGTATGATCATATGGCACATCCTGATAGAACGATAGCTGGTCAGCATGTTAGATTTTTTTCTTTTTCTGTTCATTTTAGTTACTCCATCACACGTGCATCAGAGCCCCAAGCGGGTGCACATGCACATGTTCATTTGCACCGGTTCATGTGAAGCAAACATTGTTCCAGTTTCATCAGAAATGTCACAAAAATTGAAAATGCATAACCATAGTTGGTTATGTCAATAAAACTCGTCACTTGCACCATAACCATCAATGGTTTGTAGCAAACAGGGAAATCAAGCATGATCCGGCTCCAACTTTGATGGTTCTTGCACTGTCAAAGGTGCTTTCGCCTTTCACCCAACTCAGTCTGTTCCTATTTCAGAAAAACTCATTTTGGTTGTGATGATCTTTGCACGTATGTTATGCCTCAAACCAAGCATTCCCTCTCTCAGAGGACTGATAAAGGGGAAAAGGAGATAATTATCGTTTCCCAACGACTGGCAGTAATTTGATTGGTTGCTTCTCTTGTTATATTCTTAGAATTAGGTGATCTAAGAATCATGATCTTCAGGTGTAGACCCAAACCGATCAGATCTAAGATCTTCACAGTCAGATCTTCCAAATGTATGTGATCATCAAATAACTCATAAGAATGGCAAGATCAAGGACTTCTAACGTGGGTCTTTAGATCATCCAATCAAAATCTTATGGTCCACAGTAAGAAGGCTTTTCCTCTCCTTTTCTCATCTCCTTCTCCCATCCTACAGTCTCCATGCCTGACACCCACTGTTGCCAACAGCCAGAGAGAGTGAGAGAGGATGAGAAGGGAAGAGCAACCATTGAGAGAGAGAATAAGCTGATCAAACTATTCCAAAGATAGGAATGTCGCAAGACTAAAACAAACCAAAATATCCTAGATTTATTCACACATTTAAAGATTTACATTTCACATTAATGACCTGCAACTTTGAAAATTTTCTGTTGTTAATCACAGCATGTTAAAGAAAGTGGAGAGAGGATACACATCTGAATTAGGATGTCCATAGGTTAAGTTTGGGTTGTGATGCTCTAAAAAGGCCAAGAACTGGACTGGTCTTATGTATATGCTCAGGTTTGGGTCAAAGCACAGAACAGGGGACCAAGAATCCTGGTCCATTCTTGTAAAACTATTTCTAATTAATAATCAGTCAACACGAATTTGACAAATATAAATAAGCTTGAAGTCTGAGGGGGAAAATTTGATTCAAAGTGTTTCAAGTTGTGAAGGTGAAAGTAAATCAGAATATAATAAGGATGACGAGTGATATTTTCCTGAAAGAAGAAAGACAAAATAATCGTGGAGAGAAATAGCAATACATTCTCAAGAATGACTGAACACCATATAGCATCCATATGAAAGCACGAAGAACGATAAAAAATGTCAGCAAGGACCAAAAACGATCACCTCAATTCAAATGGGGTGGCAACGAAATTTGCAAGCATCACTGTTGGAGCATGACAGCGACTACGGAGCAACGCAATAGCCATCCCACAGAGCAACACAGTAACACCTGCACGATGTTTTTTGTTCAATCAAATCAATCAACACAACAAAAGATTTTCATGCTGCATTTTCAATGATTTGACAATTTGATCTGGACTGATCCACAAAAGAATGATCGGAAGATTAGCTGAAAAAGCTTGAATCGATAACGGAAAGCAAGAAAATCTCAGATGCTTCTCAGGGCTCTGTTTTCCTCTCAATAAATTGAAGTCGTGCAGAGCAATCTGAACGATGCCTCAACTTGGAGAACCTGACCATAATTTTAATAGTTATCATAGAGCAAACAAGAAATGGAAAGAGAGGCACACTGAATTCTCAATGGTTCAAGATAAGAAACATGATATGGACAGTTCCGCAAAAAGAATGCTCTAGAGATTAGCTGAAAAGCTTGAATGTGTAAGAGAAAACTAGACCACCTCAGATGCCTTTCAAAGCTCTTGTTTCTCTCTTTTATAAATCGCAGTCCTTCAGAGAAACTGAATCCATCGCTCAACTAGGTGAATAAGATCATAGTTGCAATCTATCTTACTGATAAATTTGTAGCAGGTCAAATAACTTGATTCGTACAATAATTATATACCTTCAATAGGATTATACTAGAAGAAGTAAAAATTATAGAAAAGTCATTAATTATGATAACACTAAAGATACTAATTTCTAACACTCACCACAAATGGGAAACAATCCAAGAGTGAAGCCAAGAGCGAACGAGAACGCCAGTTGTTTGGGTTCTGCCCCCCTGTTCATGAAAGAAATTTCAAATAAAGTTCATCCTTTTTAACGAAAGAGAAAAATAGAAAGATCTGCACACAACCGAAATAAATAAAATCCAATTTTTCTTCGATCGAAAAAGAAGAAAACTCTGATTCTTCTGTGGTGCAAAACAGCAAGCTACCTTCTGACAATCTGGACGAGAGGATCGACGATTTCCCTCTTCGATTTTGGATTAAACCCAAATTCTTAGACAAATTAAATTCGGATGCAAACGAGAAAAAGTTTTTCTCACATCCAAAATAAATCAAGATTGGATTTTTCATCAGTAGAAAAAAGCAGACCGATGGTTTCTGTTGGTTGAAAAAGGTGTAATATCTACCTTCTGACAATTCCGACGAAGGGAAAGACAATTATCAATTTTTCCACTCGGACAATAGAATAAATCCAAATTTCCCAGGAAAAAGGTATGAGACAAAAAAACAAATAGAAGAACTCGTACGGCTAAAAGCCTAGAACAGAAAAAAAAACAGTTTTTTTATCGAATAGAGGAAGAAACGGACAGCTGACGATTTTCGGATGAAAGGGTGGTAATATCTACCTTCTGACAATCTGAACGAGGGGATCGACGACTTTCCTCCTGACCCATGGAACAAACCCAAATTTCCCAACCGCCATTTTCTCGGCGGAATGGTCTTTCACAATGATGTCTTTGATCCGATCGGTGATAAGCTTTTCACCTCGTATTCTTTCCTGAAGTCTTCCGGGCAATCTTCAGTTTTTCAATTGCATCGTAAAATGGAATAGTTTCTTGGCGACTGCTCTGATCCTCCGGATCATTCGTTGGTTGATCAATGGAGAAAATAAATCAGCCACTGATGATCATGATCTGATAGATTTGCATCAATGTACATGCACTATAGTCATGGCTAACAATATTAAACAAGAAAATCCAAGATCTCTATGATAGTTTGAAACAATGATCAACATCGATGATAGTTTGAAGCCCAAGATACTCATGGATTGGTGAATGTGATCCTTGGTTTATGGATGATAGAAAGCCCATGATCGGTGATGATCAGAGATGATGATCGTTGATTTTAAGCAATGATCAACAATATGGATATTGAAAAAGTTTACAATCTGTCGAGAGTGTTATTGTCGATATGTCGATCGCCGACATTGATCTATGAAAGCCCATGACTCTAGATTGATCGACATTCCCTATCCTCGATTACATGTTTCAATCAACAATACTGATGGCGTAAAGCCCGTGATTAGTATTGATCAACGGTGATGATTGTTGGTTATACTTATAATCAACAATCAGTCGATCAATCAAGGGTCATGATCGTTGATTATGGGCAACTGACAATGAAATCCATTGTAAAGAATCCATAATTTGTATCTCTCAACTAAAAAGATCGTTGATCATTTGCAAAGATCATGATATTGATATTAAACCCAAAATCTACATCTATCAGTTGCTTTTAATCTTAACCATTATAATTCTCACAATGAACAGCTTAGATTTGCCAAGAGTTATAACTTTGAACGATCATCAAATCCCCTCGTGTCATGTACCCCCTTCAGTTATGGTTTTGGATTAAATCCCTCAATTTGACCCGATCCAACGCCACTAGATATGTCATGTCACCTACGTAATACATATTAGTCCCACATTTAAAAAAATAAAGAGCATCATTGCATATAAATAGGTTAATATGACCCATTAGGGTACCTAAACAAAATGACTATTCCCCTTAACTGCGCCATGTGGGTGCCACCTATGCACCCTGTGGAGCATGCTAGTGTTGACATGTGTCACCATTTCATCTACCACGTCAACCCTTTTTGATATTTGAAATAAAAAATAAATCAAAGAAATTAACAAAAAATTGAAATAAATTCATTAAAATTATTTAAAATTCTATAAAAAACCCTAAAAATTAGAAAATTCATCTTTCAAATTACAAATTTTTTGAATTTAGAAATTAAATAATCTATCATTTGATGCAATTTAATTTAAGAAATGATGAGATGATAAATATTAACTCTAAAATACACTAAGTTCACTTTAAAAAATAAAATTATATAATTTTAGATTGTATATAAAAAGATATTTTTCTCTTATTATTTATATTTAAAACTCAAATAAACTTAGGGTATCTATTTAAAATTTAACTCTTGATTTATGCAAGATTAGTCCTTAAAATGATATATTTTGAGATTTTTGATATAAATTTTACAGAATGATGACAATGCACTCAAAGTATGATAACATTCATCAAGAATATATGAATGGTGCCCTAAAGTATACTAATAATCATTTAATTACCATAAATCTTGCATGTTATCACGTGTCATATCAATTGCATAAATCCACCTTGTCAATCTCTTTAATGGGAAGCTACTATCTTAGTAATGTCACCCCCTTTTTTATCATAACCTTCCAAAGGTGTTATATCTCATTCTTTTTTAAGGCCTTTCATCTTTCTTTTCTATATTTAAATACTTAGATATCATCGAGATTAGCCTCGTCATCCATTACTTTCTAGGGTTACTTAGTTGATTTTGTGCTTAAAAAAAGGAGAAGAGCCTCACTCTTGTTTTCAAATGGGAAGGAGAATACTAGAATTTCAAGAGCTAGGTGGAAATACCCAAAAGAGAGAGAGAGAGAGAGAGTCCTTTTTATGAGAGGTGTGAGCCCACCGCTCCATCAGCTTCAAGGGGAAAAAATCATGATTATAGTTTCATATCTAGAGAAAGGTAGACTCATTTGTTTATATCCATTGGCTCCTTGAAGTCAGTTTCACATACTCAAAAGGGGCGTGGGTCTGGATTATAGTGAAAGAGTAGTCAGGCTAAGCATGCAAGGGATACTATTAAAAGACTTTATGCAAATGGGTTCGTGGTTCCACTAGTGATGAGGTATTTGTGGAGAAGATTCTAAGGACATCACTATGGTTTGAGTTGGGGGATATGATAACATATATTCTTACACACTTGATTCATCATTCTTTGATGGTTTTAAAGCTTATTTCATATCATTATTATGCATGTTTTAATGAAATTTTTTCACTTATTATATTATATCATTCATAAGTCAAATTCGCGTTAAATTGCCTTTAATTTTATGCATCTTTGATGTTTGATCTTTTCTCATGTCAAACAAAGATGATTTAATCATGTGTACAAGAGTTTTGTGATCATAGGCATGAACGAGGAACTATGAGGAATAAAGAGGACAAGTGATTCTAATATAAAGTTTTCTATTTTTGTCACTTTTCATATTTTATTTCTAGTAATATGATAAAAAAGATGGCAAAAAAGGATTCAAAATAGCAAAAAATGTCATCCTAACTAGAGTTTTGCATAATAAAAAATATGAACATTTTAAGTAATCAAGTGATTCCAGGACTGAGTTGTCTAAACAATTCAATTTCTCAAAAAATCCAAGTACAGGTTTTTCCGTCGAAGAACATTTGAATTCATAGAGAAATTGGGCACGACCGTTGGATACGCCTCTTCATCTTTGATCAATGGCTGAGATTAAACATTGATCCATGAATCGTCGTCTTTAAGTCGCGTTCGTTCGATCGATGATGAATCGTCCAGATCTTACCACGTCGCGCGTGAAGAAGATGCATCGCTTGATGTTCACCATTTGATTTTCATCGAGTGATGGAGATGAGTCCACGTGTCAATCGAGGTGCATTTAATTTCGACCATTATAACTCTCCAAATGAGAAGCTGAGATTAAATCATCTTTAAAATGAATCGTAACCCAATCAAATGCAACCATGTACTCTCTCGACTAAGTGAAATCTGACGATCGTGATTAAATCGCGCGATCGGATGCATCTTGTCATGCCACATCACCTGTGACTAAAAATAAAGATAAATAGTCCCACATGACATAAACTTTGAGATTTGACGGTAGTATAAGGTATATGCGTCTAATGGGTTAGCAAAAATCCTTAATGGATGCTTCAACCCACTAATCACTCTCGCGAACACACGCGCACACATGCGAACGCACACATGCGAACGCACACATGCGAACGCACACACACACATACACCGCCACGTGGCATGTACATGTGCCGCCACGTGACAACGCTTTATCACATTAGCTCGCATTAAATAAAAACATTTTTTATTCTTTTTAAAAATTGAAAATAGTTTAAATAAATTAAGAAAATTTCCAAAAAAATCCTAAATATTAGAAAATTCATAACTTTCAAAATACAACTCCAAATTAATCCATTTTTTTTGGATCAGAAATTAAATTATCTATCATTTTTAAAATATTTAAATAACAAGAGAATAAATTTTAATTTCAAAAATACACTCATTCTTCTTAGAAAATAAATTTAGACAAATACATGAGTGTAAATAAAAATATTTTTTCTTATCATTTAATCATGAAGATATAATTATGATCTCAAATATAGATGGGAATAAAACTATATTATTTAATTATACATAATTATCCCTAAAATAATATATTTGTAGATCATAACCTAAAATTACATGAAATGATAAATATGCACTCACAATATGATAACATGCATACAAAGGGAATATTTAATGCCTTCATTTGTATTAATAATCATATAAATTCATGTAGAAATTGCATGTTATCATTACTCATCTTTATAAAGCTCAAGGTACTCTTCAAATTCAGTTTTGAAAATTAGAATAGTGATTAATTGAGGTCAAATCCACAGGGAGGAAGGTCAAAAGATTGAAATCAAGGAATTTCTTTTACATATTTTTAGATTAAGAAAGTAGAGATGATCAATGAAAAGAAGATGCACAAGAAAAATGAAATGAACCAATCAAATACTTTCAAATTCCTTTCAAAGATTGAAAACCCTTAATGTACGGTAGAAATGTAATTTAGGGTTTAAAAATATGACATGCTGATGAAAAGATGAGGAAAATAGAAAAGATCTATTGGAAAATGACTATAATCTAAGGATTTGGGATGAACCACACTCTAGCAATGCTCTCTAATTAAAACGTGCCTTCGAGATCTTGTACCGTTCTCCCAAACTTAGTGTCTTACATTTAACATGAGGAATTAATAGAAAATAGAAGAAACTCACTAGAAATGATGTTCCATACACGAAAAATGATCAAGCGATGTCATCTTTCCTCTTGACTAGCCGATGCTAGAAGCAGATAATGAAACATTGAAAAACCTCACCTTTCACCTTAGATTTATAATCGGCCAACATGAGAACATAAAAGATGATATGAAAATCATTCCCACAAATTTTCAGTTCCAAACGTCATTAAGATCGTCGAATATCAAGTTCTTAATTTGAAAATATTTGTACCATTGATTAGGTTTCTCACTCCTCGAATTTCTTGTTATCTTAATATGCTTCAATCAAACGGCACATTCAACCCTTTAAATAGGTAAGTAATTTTCTCTCTCTCTCCTATTCTCTCTCCTCTCTCTTCTCTCCTTTCTCCTCTTTTTTACGGTGTATGGGAGAGAAAAGAGATAGAGCGAAAGAGAAGTGAACACAAGGGAGACACAGCAACAAAGAGAATTGTGCATGCACGAGAGAGAAAGAGATGGAAGAGAAGATGGAGATAAGGAAAGAGAAGACAAAGAGGACTTGAGGAAGAAGGAGAGGGAGGCAAATCTACAGAGAGGTCAACTATAGCTGAAGATGTTACTGTTGGAACTCGAGTTGCATCTTAGATTCATTAGCATAATCAAATATCTAAAACACAAATAAACTCAAACATGAATTCATTGGACAATTCTTCATCTTTGTAGATTTCTGAAGTAGAGAATAGTCTTCTTGAATATCCCCAAGATAACCACTTGATTTCTAGAAGAAATGAGAATCTATCTAGAGGGTTATAAGCATTAGGTTACTCAAGTGGACTATGGCCTCCTATTTATAGAGAGTGAGGAGAGCTTAAGCCTCAAAATCAATAATTAGTCAGCCCATGATTGACTATTAATTGATTTAATTGTCTCTGCACATAAATAACCTCCACACACAAAACTGAATGTCTTAATTTCCTCATTAATTATAATTGAATCACTTAATTGGATTAAATGATAGATAATCCACAAAGATACATAACTATGTGGTGGCGTACGACCCCCGTCGCCACCAAGGCATGACACTACGGCGCCGGTGGAGCCGACACCTACGCGCGTCCAGCCCCCTCGACAGGCAAAGACGAATGATCCCGAGTTTCACTACACCAAGTGAGACCCTCTTCTCGCCACGAGCTCGCGCGCGTAGAGCTATCTTTCCCGTTTTCTCTTTTATTATGACTTTATTTAGCCCGCACGTGTTTAAGCGGGCCTTTGCATGTCTCTCTCTCTCTCTCTTTAGGCCGTTGGGTGGGTTTCCCTTTGTTTCGGGACCCTAGCCTTAGGCCCTTTCCCTTTTGTGAACCTTTTATTCTATTTCTATGAGTGTGGGTGTGGGTTGTGGGCCTCAAGTGGGCCCTTTCCTCTCTTGGCCCGCCAAGGGCTCTATAAGAGGGGAAGGGACCCCCCCACAAACCCTAGCCATCATTTGAGAAAGAAAGAAGGAAGATCCTCTTCTCGAGTGGCTGCTCATGGAAAGCTAGGGAAGGAGTCCAACCGCCGCCGCCACCGCCGCCGCCACTCCTTCCCTAACTCCGGGCTCGCTGAACGCCGCCACCATCGCCGCCGCTCCAAGCCGCCATTGCTGCCGCATCGAAGCTCCGCCGCCGCCGCCGCCGCGCGTCGCCGCCGCCGCCGCCATCGCCGCCCAAGGCCGCCGCCATCGCCGCCGCGCAAGGCAGTCAACCCCCCAGTCGCTGCCGCGATCCGCCGCCGCCGCGCTCAGCGCCGCCGCCGCCGAAGCCGCCGCCTCCAGCCCGTCGTCCGCCTTCTCTGCCGCCGTCGCAAGCCCTCGCGCCCCCTCCCCCGATCCAGAGACGCCGCCACGAACCGCCTTCCCTCGCCGTGCGCCGCTCGCCAGCCGGCAGCCAACCCTAACCAAGGTCAAAAAAAAAAAAGAGACTGGACGATTCCCGCTGAGCCGACTCAGCGGGAATCGCCCGCCTCCCACCTCACCTCACTGAGCCGCCCGGACCACCCGCCTCGCCCGGTCCGCTCTCCCCCTCAGGCCGGCCCGAGCCAGCCCGAGTCGGCCAGGTTCGGCCCTGACCAGGTCAGGCCGCCCCCCAGACCGACCCAGTCAGGCCGGTCCGGCGCGCCCCCTGACTGGTTCCGGCCCTACCCGGCCCAGACCGATCCGCCCTCAACCGGCCCAGGCCGCCTGGACCGCCCAGACCGGCCCAGACCGGCCCAGACCGGTCCAAACCGGCCCAAACCGGTCCAGACCAGCCCAGAGCCGCCCAGGTCGGCCCAGACCATTCCAGACCGCCCTGACCTGGCCCGAACCGCCCCGAACCGGCCCAGGACGCCACCTCCCACCTTCACTGTGTTCGTCGCGACCCGTCCGACTCGTCTCGACTTGACATCGCCCGCCCCGTGCCGACCGCCCCTCCGCGATCCCTCGCCGACTCGCCCGGTGTCCGACATCGCTGCCGCGTCCGACGACCTCCCTCGCCCCGACCGACCGGGCTCGCGCCCCGCAGGTTAGGCATTCATTCCCCTTACTTTTACTTTGAAGTCTATATTTCCTTCAGTACTTCCCGCATTTGTCTCCACCGCCCTCGGACATAGTTAGGCCGAGTGACGTCAGGGTACGGGATTGGGATCGTGGATCCGGCCGCCGGGTTGACGATCGAGCTCCCTCCCCGACGACCCGAGGCTGCTCGTTCCCCTGCATCGACGGATCTAGGAGGATTCCCGCTCCATCCTACTCGGCGTACCCCAGGAACACTGTGACGACGCGCCAGGAGGTTGATTGCTTGAGGAGACCATAGACATTACATCATTTAGAACACGTAGATCATCCCATCCATAGTTCCCCCTTAGTGGATATTAGCGCCGGACCGGTTCACCCCGTCGGTCCTGCATCATCTTGGTATCAGAGCTCAGGCTGTGGTCGCTCGACTGCGCTCGCCGCCTCTGTTCCATTTCATATTCCGCACTTAGTATCATTCATTCATATAGTTAGTTAGATTATCCATCACGCATCATACATCACACTAGGGATAGCCCTCTTTCCCATAGCAGGGTACTAGCCATGGTTGTCGAGACGCGCTCCGCCAGAGCCGCGGTTCGAGAGGGATCTTTATCCCCACCACAAGATCCTCGGGGTCCCGCGGGCATTCCGATGCCTAACGGCGGGATGGAAGGTGTTCGCTTTCCTCCTCCGCCACCAGTTCGCACCGGGCTAGGCGGTCCGTCCTCTCCGAGGCCGGACTTACCTAGCCCTCACTCGTCCGATGGACGATCTACACGCGCTCACTCCCCCTTCGCTCGATCACGACGACAACGCTCCGGGAAGGCCCCAGCTATGACTACCGACGATCGGCCTTCTACCAGCCAGCCTCGACGCGGAGGACGTGACCGACCTCGATCGCCTTCCGTAGGCGATCCTTACCTCCCCACGGCAGATCTTCACCGCACGGTGAGTGCCGTACTAGAGCAGATGGGAGTCCCGATCCCATCCACTTCGGGCCGCATGGCCCCGCAGCGACACTCGCTTGGACCTGAGCGCCCCACGGGCGATGTTCGAGTGCTCGACGAGTTGGATCGACGACCCAGCCCACGGAGGGGCCCCTACGTGCCGGCTCCTCATCCAGACAGGCGATATGATGATCGCCCGACTCAGGGTGGTCCCTCGAGGGACTACCGCCCGGACGAGTCAGGCCTGAGAGGTGCCCGCCCCTACGATGATCGATGTGATTATCGAGGTGATCGCGCACCAGTGGTCTCCGCATACAGAGCTCAGGATCATGGGTATCCCGATCGCCGAGCCGATCCACCCCGCTCCCGTGATTATTATCATGATGGCGAGTACACCACCGGCGCTCGAGGAGACCTGCGTCGCCGCGGAGACTACGACCCCCGACCGGAGTATTCCCGCTATGAACGTGACATTCCCCAGCGCGCACCACCGCGCCCGGACTACGCTGACCCCTACGATCGGGAGTATGACCACCGGCATTACCCCAGCCCGCCACGACATCATCATGACGATCGAGATTTCCACGACCGACGTGATGACCCCAATCGTCGTCGAGAGGACCATCGCATTCGGATGCAGAAGAGCGTGAGGGTTGATGTCCCTGTCTTTGATGGTTCTCGAGAACCCAAAGACTTCATTGATTGGGAATCCAGCATGAACTCCTATTTCCGCTGGTACCGTATGGACACCGACCTCTGCGTTGAGTACGTAGAGATGAGGCTTGGCGGACAGGCCAAGATCTTCTGGGAGAACGAGTATCTAGCCGCCGAGAGGCGAGGGCTCCCGATCACTACTTGGGCCGAGATGGTTCGAAGGCTGCGGAACAAGTATGTTCCGCAGCAGTACGAGGCGACACTCTTCCTATCGTGGCTTGACCTTCGACAGGGCAAGTCACCCATGAGGGATTATATACAGACTTTTGAGGAGTGTCGGATGAGGTGTCAATTTGTGGAGGATCCACGGATCGTCATTGGCCTCTACACACATGGGTTGACCACCCGTCTTCAGAATGAGGTGCTTAAGAGCTGTCCTTCCGAAGTTGACGAGGCCTACCGCATCGTGGAGCATATGGAGAGGCCTGGAGACGACGCCCCGGTGACGACGACCCCTCAGACCACCCGGGCCCCGTTCACCCGCTCCACGACGGCTACCACCCCATCCCAGCCTCGACCTAGTGGCGGGAACAGCCGGGACTGTCCCGCCCACTTCGTGGGGTCAGCCCCAGCTCCACGAGCCACGACGACGGATTCGTCCCTCCGTTCGACCGCCGTTGCCCCTCCGCCCATCACTTGTTTCAAGTGCCAGGGTAAGGGACATCGGGCCAGCCAGTGCCCGTCTTCGAACCTGCTCATCGGGTTAGAAGACGACGCCCCGGACTACCAGGTAGATGATGACGTCGTAGGAGACGACGTCTACGTCGCTGACGATGGGCTAGAGGAGGAGTGCTTGGATCCCGACGTCCTTGGCACCATAGAGATCACTCCTGCGGTTTCCTCTCAGCTCCCGACGGCACACCAGGGGAGGCTCCCGTAGCCCGGTGTTGTCGTGCCGACGCCCAGCCGCGACGGCTGCGCCGACTCGGTCTCCCTCGGATCCTACGAGAGGCGACGACGTTTCAGGTGAGGACGTCTACATTGCTGCCGACGGACTAGAGGGAGGATTGCCCTGGATTCGGACGTCCTTGGCTACATCGGGATCGCCCGTGCTACGTCCTCCCACTCCCCCTCGGCACCTCACGGACCCCCGTAGTCCGTATTGCCCCTGCCGATCCCCAGCGGTGGCACTCAGGGGCCCCAGCCCTCCCCGGACACGATCTCCGGAGCCCGACCCCCATTCGCGAGGACCCGCGCCGCACCCACGACGACACCGGCGCCTCCTCCCGATGGTGGATCAGGGCGCGTGCCGTCACCGACCCCACGATCCGGTAGCCGATTGCGCACTTCGCACGTCGATCTTTTACACTTATGTGAAGATCAATGGGCAAGTGTTCAAGTTGATAGTCGATAGCGGCAGTTGCGTCAACGCCGTATCAGACACGATGATTCCATGGCTTGGGCTATCGACTCACCCGCACCCGACACCCTACGACGTGTCTTGGATCGATACTACGTCTCTTCCTGTGAGGCTCCAGAGTAGGGTGCCTTTGCGGATCAGCACTTATGACGATATAGTGCTTTTGTGATGTTATCCCGATGAAAAATCGGGAGCATCATACTTGGGCGACCGTGGTTATACGACCACGACGTCCACCGTGGCGAGAAGGGCAAACACTTGCACCTTCATGCACCGTGGCCGTAGAGTTGTGTGGGTCCCCTACACCGCCGGCCACTTGCTCTGCGCCTACCGCCTCTTCGAGTTGGACTCATGGTGGTTCGTGGTCCGGAGTTCCAGCGAGTATCCGGGACGAGCTCGCGAACACCCTGGCTGCGCTTTGCTTTAGCTCTCGACGTCCCCACCGGAGCTGACCCACCTACGCATTCCCCGAGGGCTGAGCCGATCCTAGCGGAGTTCGGAGACGTATTCCGGAGGACCCGCCCGCGAGTTGCCGCCGATCCGCCATAACCAACACGCGATCGATCTCGTGCGGAGCTTCCCTCCCGAACCTGCCCCACTACTGGGATGGAGCCCGCACGCTACGAGGAGCCGTGGCGACAAGTTCGGGAAGCTGTTGGCAAAGGGGGCTCATTCGGAGAGCCTTAGCCCCTGCGTGGTACACGCCCTTCTTGCGCCAAAGAAGGATGGTACTCGCGCATGTGTTGTGATAGCCGTGCTATCAACCGGATTACGGTCAAGTACCGCTTTTCCGATTCAGCGCCTGCAGGACTTATTCGACATGATGGCAGGGATCCGTAGTCTTCTCAAAGATTGATTTGAGAAGCGGATACCATCGGGTGCCCGATTCGCCCTGGAGATGAGTGGAAGACCGCCTTTAAGATAAAGGATGGTCTATATGAGTGGCGAGTGATGCCGTTCGGCCTCTCGAACGCGCCTAGTACGTTCCGGCGGGCGATGAATGAGGTCTTGCGCCCATTCATTGGCAAATTTATCGTCGTCTACTTCGACGACATACTTATCTACAGCCGCGAGTCGAGAGGACCACCTCCACCATCTCCGCGAGGTCTGCGATGCACTTCGAGCGGGAGAAGCTTTACGCTCACCCCAAGAAGTTCTACTTCTTCACGACCGAGGTTTCCTTTCTAGGATTCATCGTGTCGGCTCTTGGCGTGTCCGCCGATCAGGAGAAGGTGCGAGCCATTACAGTCGTGGCCGCGACCTTCCACCATCCACGACATTCGGAGCTTCATTGGGATCGGCGACGTTCTATCGCCGATTCGTCAGTAACTTTAGTTGCGTGACGGCACCGATCACGGATTGCCTCGAGCTGGATACTTTCCGAGTGGGATCGAGGCAGCCGAGCGAGCCTTCGGTCGATTGAAGGCCTTGATGACCCAGTGCACCGGTCCTACGGTTGCAGACTTCGGGAAGGTGTTTGAGGTCGCCCGCGACGCTTCCGGCGTTGGCATCGGGGGTGTCCCGAGCAGGATGGCCACCCCGTGGAGTTCTTCGACGAGAAGCTGAATGACGTCGAGCTCCGGTACTCCACGTACGATAAGGAGTTCTATGCCGTCATTCGAGGCTTTGCGACACGGCGCCACTATCTCTGTCCAAGGAGTTCGTGCTCTTCTCGGACCATGAGGCCCTAAAGTACCTCCACTCGCAGCGAGGCTCGGCGGCAGCACACGCACGTTGGGTGGAGTATCTGCGGGACTACACGTTCGTCATCCGCCACAAGAAGGGCAAGGATAATGTGGTCGCAGAGCGCGTTGAGTCGCCGGGCGCATCTCCTCACTTTGGTGAGAGTGCGAGGTTACCGGGTTCGAGTCAGTAGAGGACTCATATTCGACGTGCCCCGATTTCAGCCCCATTATCCATGCCCTCGAGCTTGGCCCCGATCGGGAGCACCGTGACTACCTCCGGACGAGAGGGTTACCTATTCTTCGGGAATAGGTTGTGCGTTCCGCGCACATCGCTCCGGGATCATCTCACTTGGGAGTGCCATTCCGGAGGGTCTTGCCGGCCATTTCGGCCGAGACAAGACGATACAGCAGATAGAACAGTAGTTCTATTGGCCGAGTTTGAAGCGCGATGTCGGGAACATCGTCGCTCAGTGCAGGGTGTGCGCCTTCGCCAAGCAGGTCAAGAAGAATGCTGGCCTCTACACACCGCTTCCCGTCCCGACGCGACCATGGGACGACGTGAGCATGGACTTCGTGCTCGGACTACCTCGCACGGTTCGTCACCATGATTCCATCATGGTGGTAGTGGACCGTTTTTCGAAGATGGCCCATTTTGTGCCATGTTCGAAGACGGCTGATGCCACGCGAGTGGCCCAGTTGTATTTCCGGGAGATAGTTCGCTTACATGGGCTGCCCAAGTCCATCGTCTCGGATCGCGATGTTCGCTTCACGAGCCACTTCTGGCGGACGTTGTGGAGCATGTTGGGGACCAAGCTAAAGTTCTCGACGGCGTACCACCCTCAGACAGACGGCCAAGACGGAGGTCGTCAATTGGAGTTTAGGAAACTTACTCCGATCTTTGGTGGGGGATAACCTCACCACCTGGGATCTAGTTATCCCGCGTGCCGAGTTTGCGTATAACGCCTCGGCGAACCGCACCACTGGCATGAGCCCGTTTGAGGTTGCCCATGGCTTAGTACCCCACAAACCTCTAGATCTAGCGCCAGTAGACCCCCACATTAGAGCCTCAGAGGATGGCGTTGCATTTGCCCAGCATGTGAGTGAGTTGCATGCATACATTCATGATAGGATCACTCGGCGAGAATGCAGCGTACAAAGCAGACTGCCGACTTGCATCGTCGTCACGGGAGTTTCGAGGTGGGTGACCGAGGTGATGGTTCGGTTGAGACCCGAGAGATACTCTCCGGGCACGGCTACGAAGCTTCATGCTCGTAGCGCGGGCCCGTTCCGGGTCTGTCTCGCGTGGGCGAACGCCTACGTCGTCGGCATTCCTCCTTCGTGGGGAATCAGCTCGACCTTCAACGTGGCGGACTTGGCCACTTATTCAGCTCTACCACCTCATGATCAGCCTTCCGACCCAGTGCCCCTTCTCGGAGAGCGAAGTTTGCCCCGCGATCCACTCCCCGGTACTACCACTTGATTGGCATGAGCGGGTAGAGGAGGTGCTGCGCGAAATAATTGACTTCACGAGGATGGTGCTTCGCGGAGGTTCTTCGTGCGTTGGCGAGGGACGCCCGGCGAGAGGGATGACGCGTGGATCACGGAGGGCGACTTAGCACGCCTACGACCGGACTCTGCTCGAGCCGCTGCCCGACACACCCGCTAACTCGACGGAGTCGAGTTCTTCCGACCCCGGGAGGATTGGTGGCGTACGATCCCCGTCGCCACCAAGGCATGACACTACGGCGCCGGTAGAGCCGACACCTACGCGCGTCCAGCCCCCTCGACAGGCAAAGACGAAGGATCCCGAGTTTCACTACACCAAGTGAGACCCTCTTCTCGCCACGAGCTCGCGCGCGTAGAGCTATCTTTCCCGTTTTCTCTTTTATTATGACTTTATTTAGCCCGCACGTGTTTAAGCGGGCCTTTGCATGTCTCTCTCTCTCTCTCTTTAGGCCGTTGGGTGGGTTTCCCTTTGTTTCGGGACCCTAGCCTTAGGCCCTTTCCCTTTTGTGAACCTTTTATTCTATTTCTATGAGTATGGGTGTGGGTTGTGGGCCTCAAGTGGGCCCTTTCCTCTCTTGGCCCGCCAAGGGCTCTATAAGAGGGGAAGGGACCCCCCCACAAACCCTAGCCGTCATTTGAGAAAGAAAGAAGGAAGATCCTCTTCTCGAGTGGCTGCTCATGGAAAGCTAGGGAAGGAGTCCAACCGCCGACGCCGCCGCCGCCGCCGCCGCCGCCACTCCTTGCCCTAACTCCGGGCTCGTTGAACGCCGCCGCCATCGCCGCCGCTCCAAGCCGCCATTGCTGCCGCATCGAAGCTCCGCCACCGCCGCCGCCGCGCCCAGTCGCCGCCGCCGCCGCCATCGCCGCCCAAGGCCGCCGCCATCGCCGCCGCGCAAGGCGATCCAACCCCCAGGTCGCTGCCGCAATCCGCCGCCGCCGCGCTCAACGCCGCCGTCGCCGGAGCCGCCGCCTCCAGCCCGTCGTCCGCCTTCTCTGCCGCCGTCGCAAGCCCTCGCGCCCCCTCCCCCGATCCAGAGACGCCGCCACGAACCGCCTTCCCTCGCCGTGCGCGGCTCGCCCGCCGGTAGCCAACCCTAACCAAGGTCAAGAGAGAGCTGGGACGATTCCCGGTGAGCCGACTCAGCGGGAATCGCCGCCTCCCACCTCACCTCACCGAGCCGCCCGGACCACCCGCCTCGCCGGTCCGCTCTCCCCCTCAGCCGGCCCGAGCGCCCGCGCAGTCGGCCCTGTTCGGCCACGACCAGGTCGAGCCGCCCCCAGCACCGACCCGGTCAGCCGGGTCCCGGCGCCCCTGACCGGTTCCGGCCCTACCCGGCCCAGACCGGTCCGCCCTCAACCGCCCGAGCCGCTCGGGACCGCCCAGCCGGGACCTAAGCGGTCTAGACCGCCCGGACCGGCCTAGGTCGGCCCCAGGGACCCGCCCGAGCACCGGTCCAAAGCCGGCCCAAACCGGTCCCGGGACCGGCCCAGAGCCGCCCTGGGTTGGCCCTGCAGCCGTTCCTGGACCGCCCGACCCGCCCGAACCGCCCGAACCGGCCCAGGACGCCACCTCCCACCTTCACTGTGTTCGTCGCGACCCGTCCGACTCGTCTCGACTTGACATCGCCCGCCCCGCGCCGACCGCCCCTCCGCGATCCCTCGCCGACTCGCCCGGTGTCCGACATCGCTGCCGCGTCCGACGACCTCCCTCGCCCCGACCGACCGGGCTCGCGCCCCGCAGTTAGGGCATTCATTCCCCTTACTTTTTACTTTGAAGTCTATATTTCCTTCAGTACTTCCCGCATTTGTCTCCACCGCCCTCGGACATAGTTAGGCCGAGTGACGTCAGGGTACGGGATTGGGATCGTGGATCCGGCCGCCGGGTTGACGATCGAGCTCCCTCCCCGACGACCCGAGGCTGCTCGTTCCCCTGCATCGACGGATCTGGGAGGATTCCCGCTCCATCCTACTCGGCGTACCCCAGGAACACTGTGACGACGCGCCAGGAGGTTGATTGCTTGAGGAGACCATAGACATTACATCATTTAGAACACGTAGATCATCCCATCCATAGTTCCCCCTTAGTGGACATTAGCGCCGGACCGGTTCACCCCGTCGGTCCTGCATCACTATGTCCACTTAATAGAGATTAAACCTAATAGTTACATGCAAGGATTTCATGCACACCAATTTTTTGTTGTCGCGCAAGAGAGAAAAAGAGAGGCGCAAGAGAGAGGAAGAGTTTTTTTATTTAATTTAATTATTAATCTATTTTTTCTTTATCTAAGTATCATTCTTAAATATATATATATATAAGTTCATTTCTAAGTGATTTTAATTTTTTAAAATGTAGAAAAAAATCAAGAAAAAATCATTTTCTTGATAAATAAATGTCATAAAATTCTCAAAAAATGTTATCAAATCATGAAAAATCAAGAAAATCCTTTTAAACATAAAAATTATCATTGTAAACCATGATAACATACATATATGATCATATTTGTAAGAATAAATACATAAAATGTATGATATGAATGTATGAATTTGTATATTATCAACATCTATAATGATTCTTATGTTTCGTTTCCTACATAATTATCTAGATTTGAACATGGTCAATAATTCATGTACATAATAATTCATAAGGTACTAAATGAAAATGAAAAATATAAGATAATAGAAAAGTTTATTCTAGATTTCATATATATTCTAGGGCTGCTCAAGACTTTGTATACCTACACGGACAAAAAAATTATACCTTTCTTGCATCATTTTGGCTTAAAAAAAAATCAAAGAAGCATTAAAATTAATTGATATAAGATTTCATAAATATCAATAAACCAACAATATAAAGTATCAAACTCATGTTGAACCAACATGTCGCATGGTGGTCCAAGAAATAGAAGGTTATCAAAGATCTAGTAAAGAAGCATAGAATCGATTGATGGGTATATAACTCATGTTTGACTATGATCTCATTGATACTCACATGAAGATGTCACTATGGTAATCATGTTATCATGTTCATAGCATTTCATGATTACACCAAGCATGTCGAGGTGGATTATAATTTTATTCGAGACGAGGAATTTTGATGCCCTAATCTTTGCTTTCTAATCTTCGATTTCGAAAAAGTTGATAGAAATCTTCATAAAAGATCTAGCAGGAAATCTATGAATTTTTTTGTGATCTACATCTATACTTTTTTTTGGAGATTAATTGGTATATCTTGTTCTTGGTAAACCTTGTTCTTGCACCTCTGATATGGCTGTTCTTCCGGCTCCCATTCATTTTTCATTGAAAAAAATTATCGGAATTTGGAGTGAGAATGGATGGGACAGTGATTACGTGCATGGAGATGTCGAATGCACAGAAGAGTTCAAAATCGATGAGAACGAATCCAAAATCGAATCAATTCGTCGTTCGATCTGCATGTTCACGAGTTTTTTCAGAATTTGCAAAACAACGAGAGTAGAACCCTGTTCGTTCTGACCTCAACTCCGCTTGTTCGAGATTTTCCCATGGCCGGTGCCGATATCTGTGGTTTCTCCGGAAATACTGCAGGGGAGCTCTGTAACCGATGGATCCAGGTACGTGTTGCTGATTTGATTCCAATTTCGTCGTGTTTATCATTTTTGTCATCTTCATCGTGTTCATCTTCAGTATTTCATGAACCGGAAGCAAGAACGACGAACCCTAGGAAAGACTGTCCAGCCAAGGAAGCAGTACTTCATGGACGGCTTCTGGTCTGTCATCGTGGGGGCAATGGCCGACGCCTTGAAGGACATGGAGAGCAAAGTTTGGGAGCTGATCGGGGAGCGAGGAGAAGTATCTTCCGACGGGACCGTCCAAAGGAGTGAAAGGATCTTGATCCCCCCACAGTATCAGAACAGGAATTTCCAGTTTGGGCACCAAGGATACCGGATTCGGCCCCGGCGGCCCCGTCACAATGGAGACGAACGCCTCGAGAGCGCCGTCATCTTCCGCCGGTCCTCCGATGATCTGGCAAACCATGGAATTTTAAGGGCAGCTGCGCTGAAATCTCAAGGAAGATATTAACTACCTCAAGCAATTCATCGTCGACGGATTCCTTGTTCCCATACACCGACTGCAGAATGCTCCGAAGATTCTCCCTGATTCCAGAGATGGATGATGATCCAACGAAAAAGGAGAAAGACAGGCGAATTGTACCTCTGCTTCACGCGATCGAAGAGCGCCGAGGAGATCCACCTCTGCCTTAACAGAAAATCAACCAGCCAGAGAAGGGGCAGCAGCAGCTTGATTCTCCAATCGTCGACGACGGCCTTGTTGTTCATGCCGCCGGCGCAATTCAAGAGCGCGAGCCCTCGCACCAGCCGCGTCCCGGACAACTCTGTTTCCGCAAAACCAGACAAATCACTGTAACTATGATTCAAGGACGATCTTCGCTTCCGAAAAGCCAGATCAATCGGATCTACAGGACCAAACCTGAAGCAGCGATGACGCAAGCAAGGCTTCCGACGGAATTTCCAATGAGCACCGTGGGTTTCTTCACCACTTCTTCCAAGAAATCCAGGATCAACTGAACAAGACAAGCAGCAGGTTCAGTGTTCTACCCAAAAGACAAAAAATTTCAAAAAATCATTTCACCTGAGCCCAAGTTTCCATGGTATATTCAAAACCTTGAGGCTTTTCAGAGGCGCCAAATCCGATCAAATCAATGGCATACACATCATAATCCTCCGCCAGAACTCCGATATTTCTAAAACCACGCACAGATGTTATGAATTTTGGGAAAAATCCAGATTCAATCGGAAAACTGCAGGCGCCAGTAAACATACGAAAAATTGATAGAACAATCACGAATTTTTATAAAATTGCGAAATTTACAAAATAAAAGCGAAGTGGGTACGCGCGAAAATTGACCTGCGCCAGTGAGGAATGGAAGCGCCGAACCCATGAACCAGGAGGACCGGAATCCTGTCCCCGGAGAACTTTCCCTTCACCAAGAAGTTAACTTTGAAGCCTCTCCATACCCAGATAGAGCAATAGTCGGAAATCTCTGCCAGCGCCAGTCGCTGGCTGCTCTCTGCGATGCGGGAGGAGAGGAGGCGCTCGTTTGAGGAAGAGGCGATGATGGGTCGAATTGGGATTTGTCGGCGGGGAATGGAGAAGGCGGAGCAGGCCTGCAGGAAAGGCGGTCGGCGGCGTAACTGAAGAGGAGAGAGAGGAGAGGAGAGGCGCACCGTTGAAGCCATCCTGCACCTCGGGATCTCTCCTTCGGTGCTATGGGTGTCCGTTTAAATGAGTGGGACTTGGCAACCACTAGTCTAAGGCCTCAAAAAGAGAGTGAGAGAGAGAGATAGATTGATAGGTAAAAAGATAAATAAATATCTACTGATAGATAGATAGATAGATAGATAGATAGATAGATAGATAGATAGATAGATAGATAGATAGATAGATAGAGAGAGAGAGAGATGGATGGATGGATGGATGGATGGATGGATAGATAGATAGATAGATAGATAGAGAGAGAGAGAGAGAGAGAGAGATAGATAGAGAGATAGAGAGAGAGAGAGATGGATAGATAGATAGAGAGAGAGAGAGAGAGATAGAGATAGATAGATAGATAGATAGATAGATAGATAGATAGATAGATAGATAGATAGATAGAGAGAGAGATGGATGGATGGATGGATGGATGGATAGATAGATAGATAGATAGATAGATAGATAGATAGAGAGAGAGAGATAGATAGATAGAGAGATAGAGAGAGAGATGGATAGATAGATAGATAGAGAGAGAGAGAGAGAGAGATAGATAGATAGATAGATAGATAGAGAGAGAGATGGATGGATGGATGGATGGATGGATGGATAGATGGATAGATAGATAGATAGATGGATGGATGGATGGATGGATGGATAGATTAATCACTCTTTCTCTCATCTTCTCTAAAAAGTTTATGTTTTCCAAAATTCCTTCACTTTGGTCATTAAAGTCAAACCCAATTCCTTGTGCATTCAGCCTCCACTCATCATTTCACTAATATTAAACATAATTAATCAAGTCAAGTATTTGTTTATTCACCTTTTTAATGCTTCAGTCAACCTTAGAATTGAAAAAATATTTCAGTCAACGATCTGCATAAAAATCTCTATATACCATATACTATGGTCAAAATCCACGGAGGGAGCACCCTTGATGTAGGCCAGAATGTAGCCCAGGAGCCCATTTTCTACTATTATGGGCAAGTTATTATTGGAGGCCCATTTAAAGCTTTTTGGGCCTTGGGAGAATCCCTAAGACCTGACACATTTGTCAGAAGATCTCCTAGGTACCACAAATATTTATGACATGCATTAGAAACTACAAATATCTTTCTGGAGAGGCCTGACAAGGCCTAGAAGGTTTACTTTTGCTTTTATCACTTCTATCTCTGACACATGCATGCTGTCAGAGTTGTATTTTCAAGAGTTTTGTGTTGTCTTTTCATGGGTCAAATCACTTGGACGACCCTTTACTTTTTGAGGCCGAAATGATTTGAAACTTTTTGAGGCCGAAATGATCAAATCTTTTTTACGACCGTGATCAGATCTCCCCCATTGTAACCCATGAGAACACAATTGTGAAGTTATCCCTTTTTAAGAGCTCTGCTTTCTTCTCTTGAGTGTTCTCCCTGTTAGAGAGAGTGCTATGTGCTTGTGGATTCAAGTACAACCCCTTGTAAATTCAAGGGTAGAAGAGGTTAGTTCTGTGGACTCAGAACCTAACCCTTCTTGAAGATCAAGGTTTGTGGATTCAAGCAATATTCTTCATTGTTCGTGCGCTAAGGCTGCGGCAACCTTGCATGCATTTACTCGAGTATCTCAATATAAATGTTCAATCTATCATACATCTCATGGTTGTTAGAGTTTCTACGCATTTTTATCCTTAATTGTGACAATTTACCGGAAGGCCCCATTCTTATCGAGATTTTTTTGGAATCATCGAGGAAGATTACCCATGGTCGGTGAACTCTACTTGCTATTCGATATGTATACCGTTATTTACATGCTTGTTTGTACTAGCCCCCCTTCCATCCTACCAAACCCCCACATTGTGTTCTCCATCTGCTTACTCCATTCTTGTTGAGAAGAATGTGATGATTCGTGAGGTGAGAGGGGTTGGCATCGCAATTTGAATATAGATGACTAAACAGCCATACTCAAATTGAAGACAACTTCATTACAAAGCTATTGCCCCCCTTGATTATTTTCAATCATTGATTGGGGAGCTATCTCGAAATGTAATAAAAGGAAAACATATGTGATGAATTCAATTGGGAATCAATTAATTTTCCTCCATAGAAATATGAATCCCATGGCAGACATAGCCAGCATCTCTCATTTGATCAGATAATCTGGCCAAGCAGGTATAAATCTCTTCGGCACATCCACTCTCTCTATCTTCCACCACAAATGTGTACACCCCATTTTCCAAGCTCAACCAGGCACGCCCCGGCACCTTCCTCAGCCCTAGATCCCTCATCATCGTTCTTACTCTTGACAACTCCTCCCACTGACCAGAACTCGCATACATGTTTGCCGCTAAGACATAGTGCCCTGGGTTGTCTGTCCCCGCCTTCAAGAGCCCGCCAGCTGCCTTCTTCCCCACCTCCGTGTTCTGGCAGCTCTGGCATGCCGCAAGAAGTGCTGCCCACATCTCAGCCGTGGGCTCCATTGGCATCACCTCAATGACCCTTGCTGCTTTCTCCAGCTGCCCGGCCCGGCCATACAGATCCACCAAGCACGAGTAATGCTCCAGCTTGGGTGCCATTTTATAGCAGGAGACCATGCCATTAAAAATCTGCTCGGCTTCGCTCACTAGCCCTGCATGGCTGCATGCTGAGAGTACGGCCACAATGGCTATGCCGTCCAGTTTCATCTTGCTGCATGCTGTCATCTCTCTGAAGAGCTCCAGAGCAGCCCAGCAATCTCCCTCCATCCCAAGCCCGGCAATCATCGACGTGTAGGAGATCTGATCACGGTCGTCATTCATAGTATCAAACACACTGCGGGCATCCCGGACTCTCCCAGATTTGCAGTACATATCAATCAGGGAATTCCACACCGGGCGCACTCGAGGCTGCTTGGCGATGTATCCATGCAACTCCCTGCCACGCCGGAGGTCTGCTAAACGGCCAAACATGGACAGAATTGCCACAATTGTGACATGATTAGGCTGCAGCTTCAGCTTCCGCACCATCTCCCGAAACAGCTGCAAGGTTTCCCCCACCAGATTTTGCGCCGCATACCCAGAAATCATGCAATTCCAGGATACCAGTTGATTCTCCGACTTTGAACTGAAGAGAGTCTCTGCTGAAGAGAGATAACGGCAATTCAGGTACATAGAGATCAAGGAATTCTGGACATTTTCCAATTCATGGAAGAGGTGTCGGAGAGCGAGCCCATGGACTTCCTTCCCCCACCTCACAACTCCCAACCGAGAGCATGCATTGAGGGCAATGATCGCCGTCACAGAATCCACACACGCGTTGCATTCTTTCAGTGACGAGATCAATTTCAAAGCCTCCAAAAAGCTACCCCTCTTCAAAAAACCTCCGGCCGCAATATTCCATGTCACAACATTTGGTTCCTTCTCCTCCATCCTCATCCTCCCAAACAACTCAAATGCTTCATCCCAGCACCCGATCGAAGCATAAGCAGACACAATTGAATTCCACGAGACAGCATCTCTTTCCGGCATTTCATCAAACAGCTTCCGGGCAGAACTCAGATCACCACACTTTGCATACATGGACACCAGAGCATTACAAACATAGACATTCCATCCCATAGCAGCAACATCATTATCTTTAATTATCATTTCATGAACTTCCCTTCCTTTATCCAGATCCTTGAGCTCCCCACAAGCCTTGAGAACTGAAGGATAAGTGAAGGAATCAGGCTGAATCCCTCTATCCACCATAGCCTCGTAAGCAAAAAGAGCGAGATTCGGGAACCCAGATCGGAGATAACCAGATATGAGTATGTTCCAGGAGAAGCAATGCTCGGAAGAGAAGGAGAACAGGACGGATCTTGCCTCATGGTGGGCCCCACACAGAGAGTAAAACCCCACCAGGCGAGATAAGAGAGAGGGATTCTGCTGAAACCCGAGAGAGAAGAGATGGGCGTGGAGCTGTCTGCAGAGGTCGAGATCACGGAGGGTGGAGGCGAGGAGAGAGGAGAGGGGGGAGATGAGGAGGGTGGAAGGAGGGGAGAGGAGGCGGAGGGAGGAGTAAGCCGCGAGGGAGTCTTGGACGAGGGATTGCCCGGCGAGGTTCGTTACGGACTGGAGCAGGAGAGAGAAGGAAGAAGAAGATGAAGCGATCGTGTAGGCTCTTCTCAGGGAGCTTCTTGCACTGAGGATACCAGTTGGATAGTGCATGGAGAAACAACCGGCACGTAGAGGAAGACGTTATATCAATCATGGATGATTCAACAAAAAAAACTTCAATACTCAATTAATTAGGTCTCAACGATCGTGAAAAAAGTTTGATTTTGACCGTCTCAGATCGATTTCAGAAATCAAACTAGATCACCTTATCGATAACTGCGGCATCCATCGCGGGGACGCCCATTGCAGCGTCCAAGGTGCTCGCCGCCATGGCTGCCGCGACCAGGGCGGAAGATTCGATTTTGTCCTTTTCTTCCTTCGATTGGTCCTAAAGAAGATAAAAGGAACATTGAGCTTCTTGGAGTATCCCAATTTTGAGTCCATGTTTTCATACGTGGACTAATAAGCTTTGGTTTCTAGGGTTCATCTTTTTCCCCTCTCCCTTTTTGTTGATGATGCATTGATCTTCTCTTCAATCTTTCTTTCACCTTTGCCTCTCCAATTCATGTTCAGAGTTGAGGGAGAAGAGGTTGAGAAGAATAAAACCATGAATGAAAAATTGTGTAATCCCAATCACAAGAATTTTATGAGGATTAAACTAGCGGCGGCCGATACTTCGTCACGAACAGTGAGAGAAGGGAAGAACGCGATAGAAAATGGTCGAGGGTTTCTCTACGAAGAAGGCGACGCCCTTTCTGTGTAATTACGAATCTGACCTTGGAAAAATTGACAAAGTAAAAAATTGGCGCCGATTCAGAAGAGAAATAAGAGGGGTAAATTGGGAAGGAAAATAAGCTTCGCCGGACACCAATTCTATTATTATATGAGGATTAAACAAAGTGTAGGATAAAACCCTAGACATTAAAAATCAGGCCTTATCTTTGACCTAATTTCCTTCTAGGTGGCTTCCTCTGGAGCTCGAGGAGTAATGTGAAACAAATCAAGAACATGAGAACCGTGTCTCGAGTCGTGCTTGTCATCATTGCACCGCTTATTATTAATAAGCTAGCATTTAATCCCTATTTACTTGATTTAATCATCATTGATTAAGGGATTATGACATTTTCTTTTATAAGTGCGTGGTTAATTATATGTAGAGGTAATTAATTCTTTTATTAGTAAATGATACGCTGACCGATTAAGAATATAGATGCTTAAGCTATCGTCTATCCCTGTGTTTGGGAGGCCGTGGTCCACTTGAGTACTCCGTGCTCGAACTCTCCCGGTTAGATACTCATTTCTATCGGAGCTTTTTATAGTTGACGTGGGGATACTCGCGAGACCTATCTCTTATCGACAAAACGAAGATCACGAAGCACCCTCTCTCTCTCTCTCTCTCTCTCTCTCTCTCAACATTGATTTGTGTTGAGTTAAATCTGGGTTCTTTCCAATGATATTGAAATGTCGGTCAAAACAGGATAACAAAGAAGGATCTTCTCTTCATATTTTAGCTAAATATTTCAATACATCCATTCATCTTAGGATAATAAAGACGCTAACTATACTATGTATACATTTATATTCCCTGCATTAAATGACTAGAAATCATTGAATGATGGCTACATCATAGTTTCTAATATAGATTTATTTATATCCTTGCACATAAAGACAATTGCTGGAAGAGAGAATGATCCATGGCATGTATAAAAATAAGGAAAATAATTCATGACATGCACAAAACATTTGATGATGAAAATATGAGGGGAAAGAAAAGGGATCCGAATACAAATGCTACCACGCCTGACCTTCGAAGAGGAAATCCCGAGTGAAGTCACGAACTCGCTCGGGCGGCAGTACTACTACCACTAGAATAGCTGAACTCCTTGGAAGATAGCCATTTCTTCTGTACATTTGACTTGGCGCTCACCAATTCGGTCAGTCGTCGCTTTCCTTTGACTTCCTGCTCAAATCCGAATACTGGCCTCCCATCAGCATCAATGTTTCTTCCCACAAACCCAGAGAAGATTCAATTGTGCCGCAGCCAATCAGATCAGAGCTGCATGCTGCGACAATCCAATACCCAGACTCAATCTCATCCCGCAGCTGGTCTGCCTGCCAGCCGGCATACCCAAGGAAGAACTGGAAATCCCTGGGCAGGAATGCCCCCCCCTTCACAAGCCCGGATGCTTCCTCGAGGCCATTCCGGGCACCAAAGCAGATTCCAGGTACCACCTCTTCAAATTTCATTAAAGAGCCCTTTTCGTTTGCCCTCAGCAAGAACATGCTAGCATCAAGTGGGCCTCCGAAATGGAGGGGACAGTCAGCGAACGTGGTTGCCAGCTCGGGATTTGTGGGTTTCATGTGTTTGATTTTCTTGTGAAGAGGGCGGTTGAGGATGACACCGAAAGGCCCATCTCTCGGGTCCTTGCTGCCAATTCTCAGTAACAGGATCACCGTTCTTTCAAAGGTGCGCACTCCATCCAGCTTGTCTGTGGCAATTAAGATGCACCCCGTTTCCGGCACAGGGATCGGGTGGGCCCATTTTGAGCCAATCTTGCTGCTTGACTGCTTCTCCTTGTGAGGCACATTCTCGTCTCTTCCTTGTCCCTGAAAAAAGAAATCCCGCCAGAAGAAGATTAATTCTAACCTAGTTCTTGAGTTAAATAGTTCTTCATTGCAGGACTCAGGTGATTTGAAGAATCAAAAGAAGAAGAGGGAGAATGTAAGTCAACTTTTATTTTTGACCCAGTTGATTTTTCAAATCAATCTAAGTCAAAGAAACTAACTTTCACCTTACTTATGTATCTATTTCTTATTTTAAAAATGACATAAAACTTAGAAAATTAAATTTCTGATCTATTCCCAAAAAGCTTCTTCCACTTTTTTTTATTTTTTCGCTTGCCCAATCCAGCTCAGTTCTCTTCTCCATCAGTCTTGGCTTATCTGGCAGTTGCATCAGACTGCCTTATATTTTGATCTCAGTTCTGCTACTTAACCAGAATTTTCTTTTTAGTTGGTTCAATTTTCATCTAAATCTCGATTCTTCTAATCAAGGGAAAAATTTTTTTGAGGTGACTCACTTTTTCCCCAGCCACAAGACTTGCTCTGAATGACCGCCAATCCAGGTTGAGGTTATGAGATCTTTGCACTAAAGTATCATCCGGTGAGACTCTATCCTTAGGACCTTCTTCAGGAATAGATGGATCTCCACCACCTACAAATCAAGAACCCACGAGCTGCATTGGCACGATTTTGATATCATTAAGCAGCACTAAAGTTTAATTTTGAGCAGATGCAATATTATCTCCTTGTGGCGGGTAAAGAACCAGGAAATTGAACAGATATGATGACCATTCAGCGGCTAACTAGGTGGTGAATATCCTGATGCAATTAGACCCGTCAAAAAAATCTTTCTTAAGGAACATATTTTTTGAATAATTAGACCGCACAAAGATTTAAAGAGGCGTACAGGCTACAGGCCAAAGATTTCTCGCAAATTTTTAAAAAGAAAGAATTAATATGACGATAATATAGACTCATAGATGAAAACCTTTGTCGAAAGCTTTCAGACAAAACAACTTATGTGCATATTTGTAAAAAAATAAGCGTAAACATGTAGCAGCCAAAGAATTCTCACATAAGTAAATTTCTAAAAAGATAAATAATTCTCATAATCGAAGAACTACAATGTGAGATTAGCGAAGGATGAGAATTTACAGGAAAAATTCCTGTAAATGACTCCTCAGCTGTAATATAAAAAAAGAAAGGAACCTGAAGAGCCAAACTCGACAAAATATTCATCATAAATGATCATAATTGACAAATTTATAAAAGCACGCATAATATCGTCCAGGAAATGTGAAAAAGGGGAAATTCAATTGAAAAAGAAAGTAACGCTGAAATTTTACCGGCGGGATTCTCTCTCCCGCTCTTTTTCCCCTTGGCTGCCACTCCCACAGAACGATGACGAATAGAATCTACACTCCTTCTGCTCAACGCTGGACCAGAAACCCTAAGCGTGCTGCTCCATACGCCGGAGTCCTCGCAATTACTCGTTATTACTCGCCTTTTCGCGAAGATCGCTCCGCCGCCGCTGCCGCCTTGCAAATTAATCGACCACAGATCCATCACAAATTGATGATCAAGGAGAACTGTCTCCAGTCGGGAATCGCTCGCTGGAGATCGCCGTTGGAGTAGACGGTTAGGGATCGGATACCCGCACCGATGGTGAGATTACTCTCCTGCGGAGACTTCGAAGCAGCGCATACGATCGCCGATGACAGGGAATATGCTTACGACAATCGGATCTGGCTGCCAACGAGGACCAGTCTAACCTCGACACGTGGCAATTTAAAGATCTAATCCACAGTACGATCTAATCGAGGAGATCATGGCAGGAAAATTGGTTGATTTATTGATTCAATTGATAAACTCATGATAATCATGCCTGGATCGATAGACCGATCAGGGAGACATCGATCATTGAGATGATCATGGAGACGAAGGAGATAGAGAGATATGCTATAAAGAATTATCTGATCGGCGATTGGATCATTGATCAGATCATCAATCAGGGCAGCGATTGATATTAGAAACCCTAATTGATGACCGAATCGATCACAATTTCAATGACGGATGATCGAATCACCTTCATTGATCATGGCAGTCAGATTCGATCATGACAATCCACTCGCGGAGAGGGAGAAAGAGACAAATTATAGAAAAAAACCATCGGCTTGGCGATTGGATCATCAATCAGGGCGGCCATTGATTGTAGAACCTCGATCAATGATCGGATCATTGATCAATGCCAGCGATCTGATTTGATCACGGAAATCCGAACAGAGACGGTTGTCCCCTAACCCATTATTCCCCTTTGGGCCGCCAAGGAAGGTGAAGTTCTTGAAAGAGAATACTTAAAAGGGGGTTATAATTGGGTTTATATAGGCCTCAAAAATTGAAGGGTCATCCAAAATGATAGGACTCATGAAAAGACAACACAAATAGTCTAAAAATAGCTACTTCCAAGTGAAAATGTTAGAGGAAAAATGACCAGACATCATAAGAGATTTCCTATCAATTCTATCATATGATTCTTCTCTAAATGTGTAAGCTTCGTGTTATTCTCCTCGCAAGCCTAGTAAGGTTCTCATGGGCCTCAGGAAATGGGTTCATGATCTATATAGTTCATCATGGGCTACATCATTATACTTATTATCAATACTTCAAAAATTTAGTTAAATTGTATTGTTTACTTTCTTAAAAGTAGCAATGATTTCTAGCTATCAAATTTGACGCAGTTGCCATGTATTTTTTTTGTAATACTTCATCAAAATTCAATCTTATTTTATGAATTGAGTTTGATTTTGTTTTCAACTTTTTAATACAAGTTCAAACCACTTTGTAAGAAGAGAGAATGATGAAAAATAGGGGCTTTACTTTTCTAAGAGAGAAAACCCTACATATAAAGAAATAAGTGGGCCACCGAAGCAGGCACATATGGGGTACATGAACAAATTTTAATAGCCAAAACACAAAGAGATAGACATGCACACACAAATATATCTCTTTATATTTTCCCTCAAGCTAGAATATATATGTCAATACTACCTCGCTTGTAGCCAAGAAAATCATTAAAATTGCCAAAAAGACCTTTTGTACAGATACGTTTTGACTCTTCCAAAGTAGAAGTATAATAAGTAGAGATACGCCCTCCAAAACCTTATCTAAAATTAAATGAGAATTTCACCTCTACATGTTTAGTGCATGTGGAGAGAGAAAACCCTAATCAATAAAATAGAAACAACAAGTATAAGTATTTATATAAAAGAGAGAAGAGAGAGAATGAGAATATATTGCATGTGGGACTAATGCCTCTAAAAGCTTATTAAGATTTACTTTTAACACTCTCCCTCAAGCTGGAGTGTATGGATCAAACATGCCCCTAAGGAGTCATAGAAAATATTGTTGAGAGGCTTTGTGAAGATGTTAGCCAATCGGTTTGGCAAAGCCAATTGGTTGTCATAATACTTCAACATAGGTGTTTTGAGATATGATACCCAACTCTTGAAGAAGAACCTAAAAGCTATACGATCTCACAAGTAATGTCTACCATGGAGGAAATATTATACCTCTACTCTAGAGTGGGAAACAACCTTTTCGCTTGCGAGAGTGCTAGGTGACTAGATTGCCACCAATATAAGCGTAGGAACCAGTAGTAAACTTTTAATCTCCTTGATCCCTTGCATGATCCCATGCATACCTTGAACCCGAAGATGAACGCGTCAAGTTTAGATGCTCTCTTTATGTAAGTCAAAACTTGTAAAGGTCCACACGTAAATTGACTAAGGACACCAACTGCATAGGCAATATCAAGACAAGTCACTATCAAGTAAATCAGCTTCCTACCAGTTGTTGATAACGATTGACATCCTTCGGCACTAGAATTAGTCTCTCAAAACCTCATATGAGCCTCCATCGATGGTCTCACGTTTATGCGAAAGTAATCATGTCTTATGTAG
Source organism: Lemna minuta (assembly GCA_024174645.1). Lineage (NCBI taxonomy): Eukaryota > Viridiplantae > Streptophyta > Magnoliopsida > Alismatales > Araceae > Lemna > Lemna minuta. The sequence continues at coordinate 6,310,266 of CM044119.1, read as the reverse complement.
TAGGTGAGGGCATATTACCTCTAAGAGAGACTATTTTGCCCAATTGGCTAGCAAACTCAAACCCAAGGAAATAAAAATGGGTCTACAAATATTGCATCACAAAGTGTTAATGAAGATAAGCTTTATACACTGAAATTTTTACCTCATCACTTCCTATGAAAAGAATATCATCAATATAAATTGTTGGTAGCACAATACTTATAGATATAGTCTTGCTCATCACAATCAAATCTATTGTTCAAGTGTAAACCGATAAGTGGTGAGAATATGACTAAACTTTACAAGGCAAGTACAAGGACTTCGCTTAAGTTCAATTATAGCACGAAAAAGTAAAAAAACTTTAGTAGACTCCCCCTATGCAACATACTTAGAAATTTCTCCATAGAGACATGTTCATTGAGGTCACCATATAGAAAGGTATTGGAGATATCCAAATGACATGAAGACTATGCTTAGTTAACTTCCAAAGGTAAAAGAACCTAAAAGGAGTTGAAGTGAAAACACAAAAGATATTGTCTTAGTGAAAACACAAAAGAAGTTAATGTCATAAGCCTGAGTGAATTCTCTTACCAATAGTTATGCCTCGTGATAGGCCACCGCGCCATAAGGGTTATACTTTAGACTAAAGATACACCTTACATGCCATAATTCCCATGTACCATGATCAAGGAGAGCTCAACACTCAAGATCAATAGCCACCTCCCAATCAAATACCTCAAGAGCTTCATGATACGATATATATAATGACTCAAAAGACACACTAAGGAAAAAGTCAATGTAGGTAGGGTGAAGTCAATCATACGCTATGAATTGGACAATGGGATGTTGTGTACATGAGCATTTGCCTTTATATAAGGCAATAGGAAGGCAGAGATCTTCAAGTGATAGGTCATTGGGTGGTGGTGGGTGGAAGTGTGGTCTCAGTGGATAGCCATAGAGAAAGGTTGATTGCCAAAGCGAAGGAGTCAGCTCGGGGCATAGATGGCAATGAGACAATGACTATCTCCAGTAATATAGGCGGAGAAGAATGTTTGAGAGAAATTGGAACATGGTCATGAAAAGTGGCATCAAGAGCAGAAACATATCACCACATATCAAAGAAGTAGCCATGATATCCCTTATGGGTGGGAGAGTAACTTATGAAAACTCCATCTAGTGCTAAAGGAGAGAGCTTAGAGAGAAATGGAGTATGCTCTTGAACAAAAGACCTACACTGATAACATGCGATAGTTACATCATAAAACATGATTTTTGATGCATATTTAAGTATAAATGATTTCATTTTCATGCATGTTATCATACTTATATGTATTTTTCTATTATTATATGAAAATTCACTATATTCTCAAAAATACTTTAAATTAGGGTTAAAAATAATGATTTTAAGATGAACAAATTAATAAACCATCTTTATTTTGAGATTATATATGTTTTTAGAGTTAAAATAATGAGAGAAAGCATTTATAGACATTTATTTATATTTTCCTAAGTTAAAATCTCTTAAAAATAACTATATTTTTGAAATAAAATTTAAAACTCGCATTATTTATTAATTTTGACTTTTTAGAATAATAGATAATTAAATTTTAGATCAAATGAAATAAATTTAGATTAATTTGGAGTTGTATTTTAAAAGATATGATTTTTACAATTTTTAGGGATTTTTCTGGATTTTTCCTAATTTTTTTATTTAATTTCTATTTAAAAAAATATAAAATAAATATATAAAATAGCAAAAAGCGCACGGGTCCCACGCGGGTGCGACGTGGCACGCAAGGCCACATGGCAGAGCCACGCGGACCCGCGCAGCGCGCCTATGTGGCGCGTTTTTATATTTATATTATTATTATTACATATGTAATAAAAGGGGTCTTTAACCTTCCCTAGATGGGAAGGGTATTAACCCCTTAAACCGTCGGGTCTTTTAAACCCGACGATTTCTTATAATAATCTCCGTGTGGGACTAATCCACACGCTTCTCTTTTAATGCAGGTGATGTGGACGTACGCAGAGCGTCGGATCGGGCGATTGGACGATCGACAGGCGTCGATCGCGTGGAGCGCGGACCACCCGATCTGATCAAAGCACGTGCGCGATTCAAAGAGTTATAACGGTTGGATCGTAGGCGACGTGGCAACATCGCACGCGTGGATCGTGTGAAGGCGGGTGCATCGGAGATCAATCAAACACGTGCTGAATTTAATGGATTATAACGGCCGAGATTTAATCGCGTGCGATGCATCTCGACCTGTCAGATCAAGATCGAAGGGGCAAAATTGAAGGCGTTTTATAACGTTTCTCTAACGATCACATCTGGACCGTCCATCGCGATCGGACGGCTACGATATTTTCGAAACGGTCCACGATGGACTGTTCCATCGTAACCGTCGATCGAAACGATCGGACGGTTACGAAATTTCGCCCTATAAAACGATGTGTTCTTCACGTTTGTAAGCGTCTGAGTTGAAATCAATCCAAATTGATCTGTCTAGACACCATTCTTCTCGAATCTCTCGATCCCATCGTGTTCCTCTTTCATTTCCGCACTCACGGAGCCTTTGAGATCGAGATTTGGTGGCGTAACTTGGGAGAAATCGTAGCTTGAATCTCCTCTTCGCGTTCTTCACGTTTTCGACGATTAATCGGGTTAATCGCGTCATTTGGAGTGCTAATTGGGATTAGTGGAGGCGGTTTCCCTAATTTACCTTCCTATAGTGTTTAATTTCCGTTTAGATTAGGATTTAGATGTTAATTTTATCAAAATTTAGCTAAAATTGCGATTTCTTCGGTCCGAAATTTCTCTCCACTTCGAAATTCGATTTCTCCACGAAATCAAATCCAAATTCAATGATTTTTTATTCCGTGGAATCGATTTGAAGTCTTCTTTCTTAAAATATCATTTTTCCCAATTTCTACCATCAATTTCTTGTTCGATTTGATCGAATTTGAAGAATACGTCAAGAAATTCCTTAATTCCCTGTGGATTCGACCCATATTTACCATTATACCCCTCAATTCGAGTGAATTGGTAAGTTTGGAATAATTTTTGAAGTGACACCGCTTGAAATCGACGACCTCGCAGTTTCGTCTCGTCATACACCCAAAGACACGAGGTGATAAGACAAATATGATAGCATCATGAAAGAGGCTATGAAGAGGAATTGCACCACCCAATGGAGAGGATGGACGTGGATAATAAATATAAGTATCATCGTGATGGCATTGGACTAAAGACAGTGAACTACATACATCTCGTAGAGCAAAGTATAAGAAATGTCAAGTAAGATGCAATGTTTTCTTTCATCGATACCATTTAGTGGTGAAGTATGTGAGCATGTAGTTTGGTAGATGATACCTCAAGCAACATAAAGTTTCTAGACCAGCCTCACAATATTCAAAAGCATTGTCTTTTGAAGGATTTTTTATTTAGCAAAATGTGGGGTGATGATCTGTTAGACAAAGTAGCGAATAATTTCAATAAGTTGAGTACGAAATTCTGTAAGATACATCTAGTTGATTCATGTGTAATCATCAATGGACACAATATAGTAAAGGAGGCATGAAGAAGATAGAATACCAAAAGGCCATCAAGCATCAAAGTACACTAAGTCAAAGGTGAATCATTCCATGATATAATGGAATCTTGTGCATGACAAGAGGAACGATGATGTTTGTCCATTTGCATGACTCACACGCAAACTCAAATAAAGATAATCATGGTAAAGATAGTTATAACTTAGAAAAACATGGATGTTTGAGTATAAGATACCACAAAAAAGAAGACCTATAGGTAGAATTGACAAAAAGAGAAACAAGTCATGGGGAAGGAGTGTCTAACATGAGCTCTTAGATGTCATGCCCACACTTATTCCACAAATTAATACTCTGACCAATGTGCAAGTTTTGGAAGACACAATGAAAAGGGTAGAAGATGACCAAAAAAATTAAGGGAATAAGTGATTTGTGAAAGCTATGGATATAAAGGGCGTCACATAGGATTAATAAGGGAATAGGCAATGTCGATTCATGACCTTTAACAAGGTGACGAAGAGAATCCACGCGGTCGTTGAAAATGCACGGATAAGCGTCAAAACATTTACCACACTTAGAAATTTAGAGAAATAATCACGAATTAAATAGTATGGAGGTGAATAACGGTCGAATCCACAAAGAATTAAGGTAGTTTTATGTATTCTTTAAAATTCAATTAAATCGGACAATTAAAAATTAGGGATTTTAATATTTTTAGAAAGATAACTCAAAGGCGAATCCATGAAATAAAAAATCATAGAATTTGGATCAAGATTCGCTTAGAAATCGACGAGCAAATCAGATAAAAAATTTTGAACAAAAAGATAGAAAAAAACCAAAATTAAAATTGAAATTGACTTAATATATGATTTGAAATTAAAATATAATATTATAGGAAGAAAGATTAGGACAAAAACACGATGTCTAACCCAAGATGGCGCTTGATGAATTGATCCAATTTGATGCAGGACGCGGTGGTGAAAACCCCCGTGCCTGATCAATGAGTCTGAGGGTGACTAAAGATAGTCGGGCAACCCTAACCTACGGATAAGTGAATCCTAGACCCTAAGTAAGAGACCTCTAACCTAAGCCTAAGTGCAGGCAGGCGTGCCGATCAGCGGAGTCGACTCCGGGTGACCCGGGGAAACTCGCGATGATGGGTAGGGTGAGACCCTCTCGATCCACGTCCAGAGGCGTGGAAGTCGCTCGTCGTGGGGTAGCCAGGAGGCTGCCGCCCACGCTCGGTTCCGGACTTGACGTACGCGTCCGAAATCTCGAACCTATAATCGTACTACTCTATCTACATTGCCCGACGGCGGTGGAGACGAGTAAAGGGAAATGTTTCGAAAGGTAATTAGACTTAAGAAGGAGGGGTTGAAGCTAACCTGCGGGGCGGGGTGCCCGGTGGGTCGTGGCGTAGTGGAGATTGTCGTCCGCGGCACAGACGGATAGCAGTAGTAGGCCTCTTCGACGTCGTCGCGATCGGGGGAAGCCAAGGTGTGGTGAAGATGAAGATCAGATGGTGAAAGATGCAAAGCTGGGTCCACTAGCCCGTAGGTGGCGCGCGAGAATAGTGAAAAGTCCGAGCTGGGTGTCGGATTCCGGCGCGCCTGCTGGCAGCGGGTGATGGCGGGCGCGATCAGCCAAGTTAGAAGGGGCGGGTTGGGCTTGCCCCAGTTCACGGGAAGTAGCCAGCAACCACGTAGGCGTCGTGAGTCTAGAGAAGGCGTTGACGTCAGGAACCACGTAGGCGTCACGTCGAAGCTCGAGAGAGGGCGCCGTCTTTTTTTGTTTTGGAGGAGGCAGAAAAGTCGAGCGGAGGAAGGAGGAGGGACCCTTAGTCGAGAGGGTGGTGGAGGATAGTCGGCGGCAGGCTGGGAGCTGCTGGAGAGGGGAGAGTCACAGGGGCCGGACGGCACGAATTGAGGGCGACTAAGCCCAGATTCCGAGCAGCGGAATTCCCGCAATGAGGTTCACGTTCCGCGGGACGAATTCCGCAAATAATTTTCTGTAGGCGTGACAGGAATCCGCCGAACAGGACAGGAGAGCGGTGTGGTTCGTGAGTTTCGAAGGAGGGGACCTCAGTCGGGTGGAAAGGGAGTGGGATGGCGTTCGCAGTATTCCCGAATTTGGCGGCGATTCCCGAACGCAATAGAGGGTAGGAGAAATTCGTCTAGCAGGTTAGTTCAACAGGGGAGGGGAGAAGAGGGGTGTGGATGCGTAATTGGTTCAGGGATGGAAATTAGTGATCAACGAACGATCGTGAGAAAATTTCGGTGACAGGGCAGGGTCAGAGCGTGGGGAAGGCGGTTGGAGAAGGCGATCGGGCGGAAAATGGTTCGCGGAAAATCGTCAGGCCGAAATTCGTCCGGCCAAAATTCCAGATCGGAACTGAGTCGTCGTCCCACGATTGGGTGAGGAAATGGGTTGGGAATGTGTGTCGGGCGTGAATGAGTAGGTGAGCACGGATTTCGTGATTGCAGGAGAAGGGCGGGGGATTTTCGGAAAGTGAGTATTCGTGGGGATAGTGGAAAATTTCGGGATGACGATGGCGGGCGGGTTCTAGGCGTCGAAGGGAGGTTTTGGGAATTGAAGGGATGGTAGAAATTGAGGCAGCGTGCGAACGAAAAATTGCAGGCGGCACCACGGGTATCCGCGGAAGGTAGAGTTGGGGAAAGTGGAGGTAAGATTTGGGAAAGAAGGAGGGGCGTTGCGCGCGTGGATCAAGTTAGCGCGGAAAGTCGGCGTGCGGAGGGGGGAAGGAGTGGTAGCTTGGGATGTTCGGGCGGTGAAGAGGTGGTGGAGATTGTCAGAGGTCGTGGAAGGTCGGGGTGGACGGAAATGGCCGGTAGTGAGCGGGACGGGGCTGGCAGGAAGGGAGATGAAGGGGCGCGATCGGAATTCTGACAGGCGCGCGTCAGACGTTCCGCAGGTAGGAAGAAAGGGAGAGAAGCGTCGGGAGATAGAGGAATCGTGATGCGGGAACTTGGCAGGAGTTGGCGGAGGGAGGCAGATGTGGGGGATGAGTGGGATGGGGAGGTCCGTGAAGGGGATGATCGGAGGGGATGGCGGTGCTGCGTTCTGGCGGCGGCGGCGGCGGCGGTGGCGGCAGCTGAGGCGCGGTGGCGGCAGCTGAGCGGCGGCGGCGGCTGAGGCGCGCGGCGGCTGAGCGGCGGCGGCGGAGAAGGCAGCACGTTGATAACTAGTGACCAAGGCAAGGGGAGGCGGCAGTCTCGGTGGCGGGCACAGCAGCGGCACGTGGTGGTGCGGCGGCGGTGGCGGCGGCGGAGGCAGCGGTTGGTCTCCTTCCTTGATCCTCCTTGAGCAGCCACTTGAGAGAGGAACACTCCTTTTTTCTTCAAATGACGGCTAGGGTTTGTGGGGGGGTCCCTTCCCCTCTTATAGAGCCCATAATGGGCCGAGAGGGGAAAGGGCCCACTTGAGGCCCACAACACAAAACCCAAAATACTCATAGAAAACAAAGGTTCACAAAAGAAAGGGCTTCACGAATGGGATCCCGGAAAGGGAAGAACCCACCCGAAAGCCTAAAAGGAAGAGAAAAATAAGGGAGGACCCGCTTAAACACGTGTGGGTCAAAAAGTTCATAATAAAGAAATAAATAAATAAAGATAAGCGGATAGATCCGCGCGCGCAAAAGGGCTCCTCCGGTGCCGTGGTATCGTGTCTTGGTGGCGACGGGGGTCATACGCCACCACAATTGCTCGGTGGAACAGAGGCTTTTCATTCCGTGAATTCGAAGACGATCTTTGGCATTCAAGAATCTATTTATCCATATTCTCTCAATAAAATCTCACTTTCAAACACTCTCAGACGTGGAATTGAGTCTAGAAGTGAAGGGAGGCAAGAGACCCAAGAATGATTTACATCGTTGAAGAACATCTCAATTTATAGGAAGATTTGGGCGTAATCGTCGGATTGACATTTAATATTTGATCAAAGTATCTGATGAAACGTATCTATGCGAATCGTTATGCTTAAATCACGTCCATTAGATCAGAGATGGACCGTTGAGATCTTGTCGCATCGTGCGTGAAGAAGTAACGCCAGAAAACGCACGCCGTCTAATCTTGATCTAACGCTCTGGATGCGTTTTGAGAAGTTTTAATCTCAGCTGTTATAACTCTTTAGATGAATGGCTGAGATTAAATCATTTTAAAATGATTCATCGACGAACGAGAGTTCGCCACGTACCCCATCACTTAAGTGACGATCGACAGTCGCAATCAAATCGAACGATCGGACGCTCCACATGATATCACATCACTTGTGAATATTAAAACAAAAAGATAGTCCTACAAGACATAAATAAAGGAAATTTGACGGATATACAACTAAGAGGTGATTAATGAGACAACGTAAACTTAGTAATTACACTCATACGCTGCCACCATGTCGATGTCCTTTTTTGCCCATGCCACATCAGCTGCCACATTAGCACACAATATAAATCTGATTTTTTTATTCTTTATAATTTAAAATAAATCCAAAGAAATTCGTAAAAAATTAGATAAAATCCCTAAAAATGAGAAAATTCATAACTTTTAAAATACAACTTCAAATTAATCCAAATTTGTTTCATTAGATTAGAAATTAAATTATTTATCATTCTAAAAATTCAAATTCAATAAATATCAAGAGAATAAATTTTTATTTAAAAAATATACTCATTTCTTTTAGAATTTAAAAGTTAGAAAAATAAATGAGTGTATAAAAAGTAATTTATCTTATTATTTAACATTAAAAACTACTTATAATCTCAAATAAAAATGGGGATAATCTAATCTTAAAAATATTTCTCTTAATTTATCTTAATCATCCCTAAATTGGTGCATTTTGAGATTATAACTTAATTTTCATATAATGATAGATAAACACTAAAAAATATGATAACATGCATTAGAATGGAATATTTTATGCATTAATTTACATTAATAATCATATTTTTATGTATAATTTGCATGTTATCACAAGACATGAACGACCCATCAACAATGGACACTAGAGGATATGTAAAGGTGAGTTGAAGGGAGGAAATTAGTAGGTGTTCCAATCATATAAGAAAATGCCCCCAAATCGATAACCAAAGATGATCGAGAAGCAATAAAAGCATAGACACTTGAGGTGGAGGCAAGACTGGCCTAAGTAGCTACATAAGATGAATTAGCTTAAGCTTCCTTTTACAAGTCATATGCTAAAAGAGTAAGAGACATTTGGATCATTGATGTGGTTGAGCAATCCAACGTGCACATGATGGAGCAACATTTGAATGACCAGAAAAATTTAAGAGCTTTAGTCTACTCAGGCTCCCCAAATTCCTTTAAGCACTTTTCAGATAAGTGAGTAGTCTTGTCACAACAGGTAGATGAGGGAATATGGTATTGTCATTGGCAGAGCCCTTGCCCTTCTTAGAAGGCTTGCACCCATCACTGCCACGTGGTCATCACTAGACTTAACGGTTCTTATGGGCTTAATGGGCCGCTAACAAGCTCAATAAGAAATCCAAAAAGAAACCGACGACTTGGCAATGAAGTCAATGATATAACATGTCACAAATCCCAAGGTGATATGAAGTAGCATGAATCTTGAGGACGAAAAGATGTCTTCAAACCCATGAATGTCATATGGAGGGCCCAACGATATACAATCGCAACAAATTGGTAGGCATTGAAAAACCCCTCAAAATGAGAAATCTAATGGTAGCGAAAGAATAGGGTTTAGAGGAAGAAATAAATTGAGCCCTAGGAGGAACTTAGCACTAATATCATGTGGAGAGAAAAAACCCTACTTGAGAGATAAAATAGAAACAACAAGTACATATGTTTATACATAAAAGAGAAGAGAGATAATAAGAATATTTATCATATGGGACTAATGCCTCTAAAAGGCTTATTGAGCCTTACTCTAATAGTGCGCTCATGAAATGTAGGTTTATTGGCGATAAAAAATGGCAACTTGATTATCACTATGTATCTTCATAGGAATTTCTATCGAATGATAAGCTCTTGGAGTAGTGATCATAATCACATCATCTCAAAAGTTTTGTAAGCCATTTACAACATTTTCCTTCTTAGACTACCAAGTAACTAAGTTACCAATAAGATAAGTATAATATCCTGATGTAAACTTTCTATCACCATGATTTCAAGCGTAAATAACCCTATCTCTTATACATATATAAGACACATATATGCAATCTTTTCTTGGTAGTTTTCTTCAAATAGGCAAGGACTCAAAGCACACTCATCTTCATAGTTTATGCATGAACCTCTCTTGGTTCATGCATGAACTAGCTCAATAGCATATCAATAAAAGAAGTATTTGGACATGCCACGGTAATATAAAGCAACTTGATAATCAGCCTTTGATAACGATTGGCATCATGAAGTTCTAAAAAATTTACACTAAATCGACGGGTGAAAAGGTTTGCATCTCAAAAGTCTAGTTTCCATCTTGTCTAACTAGTAAGCCAACTCATTACCCAAAAATAGTTTTGTCTATCATGATTTACTCATCAAATCCATCTTATTTTGATACACTTCGCCTTCGCTAGTGTGGCAAAGGAGCACTACCATGTCATGAAGTTTTGCTTCTATGATGTCTCAGAGTTTCCACTTGGTATGAACCTTATCTCCACATCCATCGTGCGTCTTTGCTAGATAGAAAAAGGAGTCGCCTTGAACAAGGATTTCTCCCAACCCTTTCATTTGGGTTGAAACCCTGAGGCCCACATAATGGGCCTAGACAGCGTCAGCCCATTAACAAATGGGTCATCTTGACAATCCAATGACTAAATAAAGAAAGAAAAATATCATGAGTAAATGTGCCCATCCTTTATTAAAGCCTATATTTCAAGTCCCATAAAGCATATTTTAAGTTCCTGTTTGAAGCCCATGTGGCTAAAGCCCAATGACACAATTCTAAGTCATAAAAATTCTTCCCAATCTTGCATCAGTTTATGAATGGTGGAACGAAGGAGGTGATGAAGTGATGATAACTATGATACCCATGTGGGAAAATCATTAGATTATACTCTTGAATCGAAAAGAAGAGGTCCTTGGAAAACACCAAAAGTTGCTGAATATCTAAGTCCAAAGATGAATTTCATATGGGAAATAAGCATTTCAAACTATACTAAAATTAGTCACGAGAGTCTTTTCTTACTAATTTTAATATAAGTTTTTGACTTCACAAAGGTCAATCGGCATTATTACAAGCTACTGAAAGAGCTGATGGAATCCATGAAAAAATTAATGCAATAGCCGTTAACCTGAACAAAAGCTCAATTTGTCGTTAACCGATCCATGACAAGTTTAACAATGGCAGGAGCATCCACGGTGACAGCCACCTTCACCTTGGGCTTGTCAAACCATTCATTCACCTCTGCATACCTGATTTTATTTTTCAACGAAACAGTAGAAAACATTTAAGCTAATCACAATGCTGATGCAAAAATTTTCTAAATGCAATAAATTCATGGGGAGACAGGGGAGAAGCTGAGAGAGATGACAGACTTGCCATTGCAGCGAGCTTCATAAGTTGAAATCAAGCTGTGTCCCCTATTTATAGGGGCTTGCATGGATTAGGGCCAATGAGGCCTCATTAGCCTACCTATACTAACTATTAAAACCCAAGGTCCCTGAGGGCCTTTGAGCACCAAGCTATGGCTCATTCCCCATCAGAAAGCATTTAACCTATTCACAACGCTGATAGAAAAATTTACTAAATGCCATAAATTTCCAATTGAAAGGAAAAACTCAAACACTTGCCTCTTCTTACAGTTATCAAACAGCGTCAAGCCACGGGTAATCCCAGTAGTCTGTACTCGGACCACACCTGCTGTGTAAGTAAGCAAAGATGGATCGACTGCAGCAAGAAGAGCAGTGGGGTCGTGGAGATAGACACCTGCACCGGCAAACAAGTTGAATAGAACAGAATGATCCTTGATTCCCCATGATTCTTAGGAGAGCTAGATACATAGACAGACTGCCAACCTCCCAAAGAATATGCCTCACGGTGATAAGAGAAGTATACATCCAGGATTTTGCACATGTATTGAGCAAATTTTGCTTTAGACCGCGAAAGCTGATTGAGATCCTCCTCTAAAAATTTTGAAGCAAAACAGAAAAAATACAGAATTAATTCAATGTCTTTTATTTCAACTTTATTCAATTTGAAGCAAAACAGGATGCATTTGTTTATGCTGATAGAAAAAGGACAGCTGGAATGATCACAAAATGACTAAACCAATTTAATAGTGGAATATAGGGTTTGAATACCGTCATCCAGTATGTCACCCATCACCGACATCCACCACCATCGTCATCCAGTACCCGATACCATCATCCAATACTGGATATCAGATATCGGATACTGGATGATGACAGGTGCGGTATTGGATGACGGATGATGTGTAGGATGGCCGAAGACAGTACTGGATGATGGATGATGGTACAGGATATTGTTCAGATATCGTTAAGACCTTAAAAACATTATAAAAATATGACAAATGGGGGAAAAAATAAATGATTGATGACGATATCGATATCCATTAGCAAATCTGTCATCCACCGTAAAAAAGACAGAAGTGGATGATGGTGAAGGTGAGCTTACCGTCAATCAGTTAACGATATCCATCATCGGGATGATGGTATCCGGTATCGTGGTTATCAGATACTGTTAAGCTTCATAACAATATCTGATACCAGTATCACTAATAATATCCCTCTTTGATTCAGGAAAGGGTGTTTTCTATAAAGTTCCTGTGTTTGAAAAGGATCATGCAAACATCAAAGAAGAATATTGTTGAGCAAGAGCTAAGTAGTTCAAGATCAGCACCAGAGAGAACGAGAGGAAAAGAAGAAGAATGAACAATCTTAATTAGGGCTGTAAACTCCTAGTATTTATAATTTGCATCTTAACGGAAAAATCATAAATAAATAGAAGAAAAGAGGGAGAGAGGGAGAAAGTGATATCTAATAACAACTATTTCACAACATTGTCTGTGGATTCCACATTTAGTAGCGTCCGAAAGCATTCGATTAATCTAAGCATAAGTCCAAGTTCAGCACGCATACCAGTCAAAACGACTTGATGAGTGACATTGATCCCAACAGCTAAAATGTCCGAACCGCTAGTAAAAACGATATCAGCAGCATCAGGATCACCAAATATCTGTTCATGGAACAAAAAACAAAAGATATTTCCTTTTCAAATTAAAAAAAAAATCTTCAAGGAGGAATTTTCAAAGGAGAACAGCTAAGATATCAGATATGAATCTCTGAATCAGATGTAAATTCTTAAAGTAGGAAAACAATACTGAAGATAATGATAAATATACACATAGCATGTCAATCAAAACCATGGAAAAAGAAAGATAGAAATGATAACAAAAATTGTAATAAAATGAGAGAGAGAGAGGATGCTGCTGCCAAATTAAAACTTGAAAATAATAATTTCAAAAGATTTTGAGGGGAAATAAAGGCTTCTCTTAGTCATATCTCTCTATTTCCAGATACAATCTACATGTATTCATTTCTGTGACAATCATTCCTTAAAAAATAAACTATTAATAACGCATTACCCATCAAGCAGGGACCAAAATCGGTTTTAGTATCAGTTTTTAGTATGAGGGAATGCCAACCCTGATCAAATCATCGACCTGATCTGGATTGATGTCCATACAATCAACGTCAATCTATGCTCGATGATTAGAGGATATATGGGCCTCTTCTGGAATTGTGCTCAATGATTGGATCGACAAAACACTCAATCTAGAACCATAATTCAAGGATTCTCAGGCATCAGATCACATCTAATGCCCAAGAAAAGGCCTAGTTAATCCAGATCATTAATCTGGATCAAAAAGGCATATGTAAGATCAAGATCGACGATCTGGCAATCCAAACTTCCCTTTTCTGCAATTAACATCACCAATTGGCTTTTGCTTTTATGCCTATAAATAGTTTTTCTCCCGGGCAGGCATGATCATGATTCACAGATCAGGCTAATAGAGGACGGATTAGTCAGGAGAATCTTACATGAAGATAGAAGCTAACATGATATTACTAATTCAATTGGCGATGGTTCTGCCTGTTGAAAGTCAACTAGGTATAGATGTTCATGTCTCTCTGAAAATTGGCCCAGCAGATTACATTTCAGGTGGGATCCTAGAATTTGACAAAGTCAACTAAAAGTCAAAGTCATGATGGTCTTCAAACCCAGCGGAGCATTATTAAAAGGAGCTCAGAACCAGACAAAATCCAAAAATTTCTCACATTCGCTTCTGCTGCTGGATTGACATTTCCATTAACAAAAAATGCACCGCCGAGAATAACAATCTGCCCAATCTTTCTTGGAAATTCAGGGTCTTGTTGAATAGCCTGTCTCAGACAGGACATTGTTGAAAAAAAACATCAGAGAGAAGTTCGACAAGTAATGGAAGATGAAGAAGTCGTGAATGAGATACCTGAGCAATGTTTGTCAAAGGTCCAAGAGCCACAACAGTTATTTCCCCCGGGTATAGGTTTGCCAAGTGAACAAGGAACTCCGCCGCAGATTGCTCAATTTTTGATCCTCTGGGATAAGGAAAGTTTTGGTTTCCAAGCCCATCAGAACCATGAACAAAATCCGCAATGCGGATCTTGCTAACATTCTTCAACAAAAGAAAAAGACCAAACACTGTGAACATATCTTTGAGAAATGATAATATTAAAAAGACAAGTAACTTTAGCAAAGATAATGTATTCAAGAAACAAATGGAATGCATGAACTAAGACACGGTATAATATTAGGCTAATGTGCCCACATTTAAGCAGCTTCATTTATGAAAGGATAAAAGTTTTTTTTTTGTTTGGAAACTACCTCAAAGCGATTTCCAGGTATTAATCAATCGTCGATGTTCAAGTATATAATGATGGATAACAGTAATTTAAAAAAAAAAATGTGGCCTTCAGAGAAGGATACATACTGTGATTGTCACATGCGAACCCTCGGCAACCGGAATATCATTTCTTTCAGCAACTTCCAACTAGAAAGAAAGAGTGAGACGATGAATAGTATCACAATAATACATTAGAGCAACTCCATATCAGCAAGAAATAACTTGCCGACAGATCTGATGAATGGATCATACAATCTAAATGACAAAGGAATTTCAGCCCACTGTATGCAAAAAATAATTAAATGAAACCATCATCTTCAGTTTTACCAAAACCATCTTCATAAGATTTCATAAGACATGAGCTCTGAAGCCTTGAAAAGCATTTTAGATCTCGCTAAAGGATTCTCGTCCAGATATTTTTGATATTTCTTCTATCAGTTTCAGATTGTTCTTTACTCTAATCGACCAATGAAATATCTATGTTCGATATATAATAAGTCAGAAATGTAAAATTGTTGAATGTTCGGGGCCTGACTATCTTACAACCAAGATCTACATCATTATTTCAATTCTGGAGGTCATCATTCTTCATCGATCAAGCATTAAATCAATCGCTTGTCGGTTCATTACAAAGGACTTTTTTTTCATAACACAATTATCACAGATCAGTAGGATCAAAATAGAAAATCATAAGCGAATTCAACAACATTGTTGTGGTTTAGTTGAACAAACAAGCTCTACGATTCAGAAGAATCCCGGAGATATCTCACCAAGTGAAGGGCATTTCGTGTAGCCAAGGTAGTATAAACGTTTCCAAAGATGGTGGTCAGACCCACAACTTCAATTTCCGGAGAATTCAGCGCCACACAGATGGCAAGCGCATCATCTGCGAATAAAAATAGAAAAAAATATAATAAGCATTCATGCATTAAAGTGACATCAGGAAAGTTATTAAAAGAGAAGTTACCAATCCCAGGATCGGTGTCGATGACGATCTTCTTCCTTGGAGGAGTCGCTCCCATGTTCTTCTTTCTCTCTCAGAAGAACAGCAACCAGTTGAATATGGGCGAGAAGGGTTTTCTACTCTAAACGGAGTGGACTGAAATCTCCATTGCACAGATCTTCGTTTCATGATATCCTGCCGACCCAGATTAAATTTTTTTTTGTTTTTGAGTGTGTTTGGTAAAAGGTATTCTTTTTCACTACGGGTTACCAATTCTATACATAAATCTTTATGATAGTTGTGTAAATTAAAAAAAATTATGAAAACCCTGCATGAGATTTTAAGATCTTTGGCCCAAAAAACTATAATTCAAGCAACAAAATTTGTGAATATATATATCTTGGGTAGGGGATGTAGGGGATCTGATCACCAATGGAAGAACATGTCGATGATTCAATCATCGATCGTCTCAATGGTTGAGAGTTAATGATCTTAAAATGATCAAAATCTCATAGATCAGATGACCACTCCCTAGTCATGGATATTTGTCATCTCACAACATGTTCCACTACCCATGAGATCAGACTCTGCAGTTATGAGTTTCTAAGATGCAAATCATAGGAATGTGACTGATCACTATCCATCAATCTTGCAATCATCAAATTCCTTGGGTGGAAACTTACTAATAAGATAGAAAAATACTAGGTTTCAAGGTTTAACTGAGTGTCATACCAAAAAATTGGAAAATTTTGATGGGTTGACTATGGATAATTTATTAATCAATCATTGGTTTTTTACATTTGATGAATTTATCGATGTTTTTCAAAACATTAAAAGAACAGAGTTGATCGAATTGCCATGATTGTCAATTAGAAGTTGACCTTGATGCCAATTCTCTCCACACTCATCCTTGAGAATCAATGAGTGCATGAAACATAGATACTCCAAAGAATGAATTCAAATATTACAATCATGACTTTGGTTTATATAAAAGAGATATTTTCGTCGGGCCCTGTGTCAGGGTGGACCAGGTTTTAAACTAGGGCTTTTCTTCTTATTCAATTCCTTATTTCCTTCTTCTATTCTTCGATATCGAGGAGTCAAGAAGGTAGAGGGTGGCTTTTACAAGGATGAATAAAGTGCTCTCCCCGCATATCCATAAGCTAAAAGGGATAGACTCTAGAGGCTACTAAGGGAAGCAGGCGACAGATGAATACTACTTCAAGAGAAAGATAAGTGCAAAGCTTAAGTATCCATTTTTGTGACTTCGATCTAAAGAGGAAAAGTCTCTCATTTCCTTATTAGGAAAAAGGGAAGATCATAGATATTTCTTTGTTGCACTATCACATGGCCCAATTGAGTTAGCCCATTAGGGTCTTAGTCTCACACGTGCCTTATCTCTTCAGCATTTATGACCACGTCTATATATAGAGGCTTGTAATATCTTGTTTGACATCTAATTTATGTATTCACGTGGTATTATAATAAAAAAATTTCTTCCTTAGAAATCTATGGTTTTTTAGTCATCATTGCTACTATGTTGCCCCCATTGCCACTACTTAGGAGGGCTACTAAAAGTACGATACTTCCTCTCCCCTCTTACCATGTGGTCGTCGCCCCCAATCAAGAAGGCCACCATCCCCAAGGTTGCCGCCCCCAAAGCTGCCGCCCAAACCCTACGATCAAGACCAAGTGATGTAATCAATGCTATTGTCCCTACATCCTAGTGATGGGCTTGGTGTTGAATCACAACAACCTTGAAAATCAACACAAATCGTCCATACATAAATCAAAATCGTCCTTGATTGACTGAGGTTGATCCAAATCTATGGAATCCCTTCTCTTATTAGGTTTATTCTTGCCTTGCCTTCTTATGCTCCGAGTTGTGCATGGTTGAAAGAAATGGTCGATGATATTGTTATTGAAATCTAATGATTGATATACTTAAAATGTTGATCAAAACATCGAATACAATGGAATACATCGAATCGAATGCTCAAAACACCAAGGTACCAAGAAACAATGATCATATCATTTAGTGCATATTAAAATCTATATTTATAACACTCACTTGAAGGAGTTCTTAAAGCTATTCAAGTGTCGAGACTTTAGTGGTAACCCCACAATCACCTGGCACTTGGATCTCCTCTTCAACTCTCTTTACAAAAGAGAGAAAAGAGAAGAAAAGAGAGAGATTTCACAAGGGTTGCATCGGCACCTTGAGATGTGGTCATTATCCCCTATTTATAGACAATGGATATATGAACTTTTCACAAAACCCTCCATATAATTTTTAAAATGTTTCATTTTAATTAATTCATCTCTCAATGATTTTGAATTTTAAATTTTCCAAAAAGTATAAAAATCATGAATTTCTTTTGAAACTAATTTTAATACTTTTACACCCTATTACTCATGCCTTCATAAATATTTTTGTGTAAATAAATAAATTTTGAATTACAAATAAATAAAAATTCATTTATCCCTTGATATATCATTTTCTTGATAGATCAATGTCATAAAATTCTCATAAATGTAATCAAACCATGAGAAATAAAAAATATCCTTTTAAATGTAAATATTATTATTTTAATCATTTTAAACTATGATAATATCCATTTCTGATCATATTTATAGAAATAAATACATAAAATGTATGATATGAATGCATGAATTTGCATGACATCAATACCCTTAGCTATGGTCATTCTTTACTTATTTATAGACTTTTGTTAAGTGAAATTTTCTCAAAACCCTCAAAATTATCTATATATCTATCAACACGTATTGATCTTATGTATATGATCCTCTAGGACCATATTACTATCTATCTTATGTATATGATCTTCATCGACTTGTTATGTATATGATCCTCAGCAAGACTTGTTAAACAATTTTATTAGTGAACTATATCTATATATAGATTAATTAATCAGTGACCAATTTAACTCAATCGATTGGTCAATTTTCCAACCTATTAAGTGTCAAGCTACATCAAGTGCTTTCTAAGGTATAAACTATATATGAACTCTTTCATGGAACCTTTCTGTCATTAATTATTGTGTGCGTAAAATCTTGTATCCCTGCATGAAAGATGCATGCAATCAACTATTAAACCCTAATCGACAACTCAAGTTAGACTGATGCATGAAGGAAATCATCGATAACACATTCTCTATTATTTCTCATTACCTTGGCTATTGATTTAATTGTATCTTATTCCTAAAGTCAATCTCATCTTATATTGATAAAAAATGATCACATCTTAACTACACAATTTTACTATATAGCTTCATTTCCTATCCAATCTATAATATTTTGGAAATTGCATGGTGTCTTTAAAAGTCAAAACATGATCATCTATCCATAAGATGTCTTTGGTGTCTCATGTCTTAAGATCACTTACACAACCTTGACATGAATTGACCTAATTGATGGTTAAGTATAGCACCATTTAGGAATTTATACAAATCAATTTAGCTCAACAATATTATCTCAAAACTAACAATACACGATTTCAAGAAATGATGAGAAAAAATTACATATCTAGATTGTTTGTCAAATTTGGAAAAGGTTGGGGACATTCACACTTCCTATCAAGAGAATCTCATGAATTCTATTTAATACTGGACATAAATATATTCATAATGTGGTTGGTAGCTTATAATTATCATACTAAAAAAAATGAAAAGGCCCCTTCTTAGGATGGTCAAAACAAAAGAGCTCAAGCAAGTAATGAAGAGTGCCTGATCATAGTCACAGGAAATTCAAGGCAAAAATCTTGGTAATGAGCAGATAATATCTAGCTAAAGGGGAAAAATGGATTGATGAAGTGATTTGAATTTTTTTGCTGTTTAATTCTTTCAAGTCCTGAAAATCAATCTATTTGACGCTAGATGAATAATAACTGCACAACAACAAAGAACAATAAGAAGATCATCTGTCCCATGAGAAATGGAATTTCCTCCGACCCGAAAAATGGGATGATTGGATTCTACAATCCTCATCGAAATTCAGTTCTTGGGAGATGTATCATTGAAAGTGAGCATATACCATGAGAAAACGGACACGAAAAGGATGAGTATAGGCAGGAGGTAGTCCACTAACGTAAATTGTCCCTGATCCAGATCTTCTCTTGAAGCTTCTCTTTTTTTCTCGGCTCTCAATTTTTCTTGAAGCGCCGCTAGAGCATCGGCATCATAGCCTTCTAGAGTTCCAATCAAGAAACTGTTCATCATATTCCTTGCGCTTGAGCTGTGCCCAACATCCTCAAAAGATTGTGTCACATCTCCGGTACCTTGCATATCAAATTCTTAAGAATATTGAGGGGAAAAATGAAGAAACATAGGATTTGTAATTTTTTGAACAAAGAAGATGAAAATTCTGCAGAAAATGGGAGTGGCCAAAAGTTTGAAATTATCTACATGGATGGATGGACATTAGGTTTTTGATTCATCATTTGGTTGTGTAATCTAGAAAATGAAGTAGCCCGAGGAAACCATCTTCAAAGATTTCTTCCCTTGTCCGAGCAATCGTGATTTAGACTCAAGAAATTAATTTGTGTATGCGAATTGATAAACTAAGAAACAGTCTTCAAACTTTGTACGATAGATACAATAGGTTGCTAAGCAAGTTCAACAAAATAAGATGATTGTCTAAATATAATATTTGATAATTAAATATATCAAATATTAGAAACACACAACTAGTTTTTTCTTTCAGTTAAACTGCGAAGAAAATCATTCAGAATGAAATTTGGCAGTCACCAAAAATTTGAAATTATCTTCATGGAAGGAGAACCTCGACGATTTTCATTCATCACTTGATTTTACAAGTATAGACAATGAAATAACATGAGGAGAACATCTTCATAGATTTATTCTCTTTTCCAAGCAATGGTGATCTTGACTAACATATATTATGTTTGTAAGATAAATGACAAGCACAAATCGATAAACCCAAGAAACTATTATATAAACATATATTGATTCGGGTGATCACTGATTTCAGGTTATCATCCTTTAATGTTAAAATAAGCATGTTCATGAACTCGGGAAATTGTCTTCAAACTCTGTAAGATCGAGTTTTCCAGACAGGATCAACCAAATAAGATGAATGGCAGGGATAAAATAATCTAATGATAATTCAATCATTCAAAACAGGAAATATTAAGATTACAAGACCGTTTTCTTTATTCGTTTTACTTAAGAAGAGAAAATTCAAAATGAAATATGGAAGTAGACAAAAGTTTGAAATTATCTCCATGGAAGGAGAGATTTTAGGTTTTTCATTCGTCACTGGGTCCTACAGGTATAGAGAATGAAATAACATGAGCAGAACATCTTCGTAGACTTATTCTCTTTTCTGAGCAATGGTGATCTTGACTAAATAACAAGCGCAAATTGATCAACCCTAGAAATTATATAACTTAATTTTACAAGTATAAGCATTGAAGAAACCTTGAAAGACTATCTTCATGGATTTCTTCTCTTTTGCAAGCAATGGGGATTTTGACAAAATCACGAGCACAAATCAATAAACCCTATAAATTATTTTATGAAAGAATGCTGATAAACTCAACAAATAGTCTTCTCACAAAATAAGACGAACGGCAAGGAGACGAATAATCTAAAAATAATATGATGCAGTAAATGTTGGAAATATATCAAATAAATTACATTGGTTTCTTCATTATTTTTAAATGAGAAGAAAATCATTCGCAGTGAAATATGGGAGTATCCAAGAGATTGAAATTATCTTCATGGAATGAGAGACTTTAGGCTTTTCATTCATCACTCGGTTGTGTAAGTATAGAAATTGAGGTATGTAAAATTCTTCAAGAAAACTTTAAACATGAAATATTTTAGACGAAGAGGTGATATTGATTAAACATCAGCACAATCGATAAACTGAAAAGACGATCTTAAAACTTTGTAAGATCTAGTTTTCAAATAACCTGAAAAGAAAAAGAATATTTACTATAGGAAAACTTTTAAATGATCAAGAAATAAGATTATTAAATACGGCCAAAATATCATAAACAAGGGTTCCAAATCTTTTCCAATATGAAGTTTTTCCGTCTGTTTAGCCGAGAAGAAAATAAAAACCATACCAGATGCATGTAAGAGGACTTCTTCCCCTCCGGGATGATCTTCCAGGAACTCCGTCACATCATAGACCTATCAACGAATTGGAAAAAAAACAATTTAAATCGGATCAAAAGAGATCTAGAGAGAGAGAGCTGAAAAAGAATACCTTTCCGTGTATAACCAGCCAGCAGTCTTTCTTGGTGGAGTGCAACGCAATCTCCGAAGAAGAAAAGTTCTTGAGCTCCGCCATAAAAATCGAGGAGTGAGCAAAACTCGAAAGATCTGGACTCCAGATAAAATCCGTTTCAAGATCGAATATTTATATTTAATTCATCTGTGGGCCCGACTTATTTCAAGATCGAATGAAAATGTCGAACACTTCGATCCGAGTTGACATAAAAAGATATTGGATTATCTCAATTATTTAATTATTTTTCGCTTGAAAGAGGTAGAAGATTATAAAAAATATATATTTAATTACAGATGCATAGAGCTGTGATGCATTTTTGTGTATATAATTTACATAATTAAATAATTTCAAGTCTATTGAAAATTTGGGATTTTAAAATTATATCAGTTATTTGACTATAATTGTTTGTATGAATGTGCAATATATCATAGGAATGTATGAATCCACCTAAGTTTTGATGCATTTGTATTTATAGATACATGATTTGGGATTCACAAGACTTATCTAGGAGAGTATTTAAGTTTAATGAATTGAAATGCACATGCAAGAATTTTTTTACAAAAATAGTGCAAAACTCTACAAATTTGGAGGATGGAACTAGATTAAAATCATGTCTTGTTGATCAATTTATGCATATGCAACCCATGACATAGAAAAAATAAAAGCTCGAGGAGCCGCTTGCAAGCATCAAAAGGGTCCACTTCATGAAGAACAATTGGATCGACGATATCTTGATTAACCTGATTCCCTGATTAAGAATTACAATTCTTCCGATTGACATGTAAGATCTAAGAGAGGGAGTTGTATCCATCGAGAAGATCAATGGGCAAGACTATTATTCAGGCAAATTATTATTCTTTAATTCTTATTATTTCCCCAATTTTTCATTAAACATAGGTTAATGCAAACAATTCTAGCAACAATGTGACTATAATTGTGTCATCGATCATGACACTCGAGCAAGTTAACCAACGATTTTGTCAAAAGCATGTATCATGTTGTTAATGACATGCATGATCCGCCTCATCGTGTAGGAGTGTCATGACTATTTAGGGTTGGATTGGTTTTTTTTGAAATCCTTGAAAGATGACAATGTCCCGAGTGGGACAAATTGTAGTAGAAATTTGCTCATCGTATGAGAGGACAACAAATGTATCTTGAAAATTTCACGTAGTTAGCTTCGCCGCACAACAACAATTCCATGCTTGATGTGAAGCTCAATGCAGGGAATGCTCAAAAGCATGCATCCAGAGAAGGTGTTGGAGAAGACATGGCAGCACATATTGTGCAATCCTCAAAACAAGATGTTTTTCTAATACAAGATTGGTCAAACCTCGTGAAAATTCTTGAATTGTTTCAAGAAACTTCAAATATTGTTTTGACCTAGCCTTGCACAAGAACGATGTAGAACGAGGACTTTAATTAACAAGTCGTGTCCTATAAAAAGAGTTAGACTTTGAATCCACAAAACTAACTTTTTAAACCGTAGAATCCACGAGGGGTTGTGCTCGAACGCATAAGTTGTAGAGCACTTCCGAACAAAGAGAACACTCAAACAAGAAAGAAAGTAGAGCTCGCGAAAGGGAATAGTTTCGATCGTGTTTTCAAGTTAAAATGGGGGCTTTACACAGGCTTGAAAAACGTGTCGTCCATTAGACAACACCTTGTTAAAAGATTAAACTTAAAATCTTCATAACATGTGTCTATCAGGCGACAGAACAGATGAAAGAAAAAAAAAGCTTCTAAGCTATGAGAAACCTCGACAATAATATTATATAGATTCACAAAACCATAGAATTTGTAAGAAAATAATTTTCCCACTAAGTCTTCAAGTAAAGATATTTTCAATTCTTAAAGACTCTTCATCGGCCCAACAAGCTTCGATGGGCCTCATGAAGTGGGCTTTTTAGGCCCGATAAAAAATGGGCTCTCGGGCTACACCTATCTACGAGACGAAAAAGGAGATAACAATGAGAAAACTATGCAAGGTATAAATGCCAATGCATTTATGACAATTTGACCTTGTCAAATTGTCATTTTAGATCAAAACCTTGATCTAATCAAGAATGAAGAACTAGTTGATATCATTCATCTGCCATCCTATATTTGATATTATTCATGATTCGGATATTGTCTATCTTTTTGAGTCACAACCAGTATCATTTTAGTCAACTTTAATTCTTTAAATGTTGGATTATTTCAAGTACAGTTCATCTGTTTAATTATCAATATTATATGTATTATTCCATAATATTCATTGAGATTTTTTCGAATAATAAGTGATTGATATCCATTGTGAATTGTGTATTTTTATAGATAATCATGCATATTAAAACTAATTTACTTCAATAAAAAAAATGTATTTATAATATAGTAATTCATTATTCTTTTACCCTAGGATAAGTATAATTATGCATATGTATATTTGTGATAGTACTATTATCATAATACCAGTATTAATTTCAGACTAAAATAATGATTCTCAGGCAATTAATAATAGGGTTATTATCCAAATCTATCCCCAACTCTCAGATTTTATCCAAATCTAGTCCCAACTCTCGTATTCTCCAAATCTATCCCCAACTCTCATTTTTTTATCCAAATCTATCCTAGCCGCTATTGTTGACTCTTCCCGATCCAGTTGGCAGCCAAGTAAGCCAAGCGAGATCCACGTAGCAGCCACGTCATAGAAAAATAAATCGGCAGAGAGAGAGGCGGGAGAGAAAGAGAGGGAGGGTGATAGAGAGGGAGGCGGGAGAGAAAGAGAGGGAGGGTGATAGAGAGAGAGGGAGGCCGGGAGAGGGAGATGGGAAGGAGGGCGAGGAGAGCGGGAGAGAGGGAGAGGGAGGGAGGGAGGGAGGGAGGGAGAGAGGGTAGGGAGGGCGAGGAGAGCGCCCTCCCTCTCTTTCTCTCCCGCTCCCTCTCTTTCTCTCCCGCTCTCCCTCCCTCCCTATCTCTCTCCCGAACTCCCTCTCTCCCTCTCTCTCCAGCTCTCCCTCCCTCCCTCTCTCTCCCGCTCTCCCGCCCTCCCCCTCTCTCCCGCTCTCCCTCTCTCCCTCTCTCTCCCGCTCTCCCTCCCTCCCTCCCTCCCTCCCTATCTCTCTCCCGCTCTCCTCGCCCTCCCTTCCCTCTCCCTCTCCCGGCGTCCCTCTCTCTCTCTATCGCCCTCCCTCGATTTCTCTCCCGCTCTCCCTCCCTCCCCCCCCCTCTCTCCCGCTCTCCTCGCCCTCCCTCCCCTCTCCCTCTCCCGGCCTCCCTCTCTCTCTCTATCGCCCTCCCTCTCTTTCTCTCCCGCTCTCCCTCCCTCCCTATCTCTCTCCCGAACTCCCTCTCTCCCTCTCTCTCCAGCTCTCCCTCCCTCCCTCTCTCTCCCGCTCTCCCGCCCTCCCCCTCTCTCCCTCTCTCTCCCGCTCTGAGATATGCATTCGTGAAGAACAATGCTGCCGAAATTGAAGCAGCAGAGTTCCCTGAAACAGAAGGGACCTGGCCAGAGCTCCCCAGCAGTGCCTCTGGGCGGCGCCGGGGGCGAGGCTCCCGTGGTGGGCGGATCAGTGGCAGAGGGCGTGGTCGTGGTGGCAGAAGAAGCAACAGTGCCACCATCTTCCAAGAAGATGGTGAGAGGGTGATGACGCCGCTTGGCCAGAGGCAATCACGACGAGGTCGTGGACGCGGGCGTGGTGGCAGAGGCAATCCATGGTGATGATGAGGATGAGGATGATGAAATGGTCGAAGATGATGAAGATGAGGAAGGTGTTGATGTGGATGAGGACCACGAGGACGAAGAGGATGCTGCTGCTGCTTCTCCCTCATCCTACTCGTCATCTGAGTACAGCGACTAACTCACTCTCGATTTATGAAAGCTATTTTCTATGCTTATACACGCAGGCCTTGCTGTAGTTTTGGCTCTCTCTCTCTCTCTCTCTACACCCATATCTTTATATGTAGCGGGCATTGGCAGTAAGAAAAATGAGGGCATCGGCTACTGTAAAAAAGACCTCTGGTTTTGCGATGTAACTGTTCTCTCTCTCTCTCTCTCTCTCTCTCTCTCTCTCTCTCTCTCTCTCTCTCTCTCTCTAATTCTCTTTGCCAGAACTTCTCACCGAGTGTAAATTCCAATCAAAAGATGAAGAAAACAACTAGAGAGAGGGGGAAAAGTAGAATGTCTGATTCAGGAAGAAGAAAACAAGGCGGTCTGGTGCACATCATCATGAAGTCATCATTCATTAATATCACTGTCTCGACCTCCCTCTCTCCCTCTCTCTCCCGCTCTCCCTCCCTCCCTCTCTCTCTCCCGCTCTCCTCGCCCTCCCTACCCTCTCTCCCTCCCTCCCTCCCTCTCCCGACCTCCCTCTCTCCCGCTCTCCTCGCCCTCCTTCCCCTCTCCCTCTCCCGGCCTCCCTCTCTCTCTATCACCCTCCCTCTCTTTCTCTCCCGCCTCTCTCTCTATCACCCTCCCTCTCTTTCTCTCCCGCCTCTCTCTCTGTCGATTTATTTTTCTATGACGTGGCTGCTACGTGGATCTCGCTTGGCTTACTTGGCTGCCAACTGGATCGGGAAGAGTCAACAATAGCGGCTAGGATAGATTTGGATAAAAAACTGAGAGTTGGGGATAGATTTGGAGAATACGAGAGTTGGGACTAGATTTGGATAAAATCGGAGAGTTGGGGATAGATTTGGATAATAACCCTTAATAATATCCGTATATTTCTTAAATTTCACAAGCTCCCGTTTCCCCTGTTTATTTCGACAGGCCGGGCGTTGGAGACTTCTAACTAACGCGCAAATGAACACAAAACGCAGAAATTGATCAAAAGCGACGGAATCAAGCATAAATCTATCCGTTGAAGTCTTCGATTCAAATGTAGAAAATTCGCGAAAGAGGAGATTGAATTAACCTGTTCAGAATTTCAGGTTTACAACAACTTTATTTTCAAAATCCCCGTAGGGCAGCTGATAAAAAAATGAGAAAAAATTCACAGATGTAAACTATAGAAACATGACGTCCACGGAAAAAATTTCAGAGGAGATCGGAACGAAGTACTAAACCGATGAACATTGAGGAATGTGAGCATCATAGCGAGCCAAGTGGCTATTAAAAGTAAGCTAGCACTAGCTTTCTGAGATGCCGCGTCTTGATTTTCGGATCCTCGCACACAAGCCGCCGGAATTACCGCCCGCTGCGGGGATGAAATTTCACCCGCCGCTGAAGCCGCGAGGATCTGATTTCTAGGGCTGCGAATCGTTCCCCTCCCGTATTTATACCTCTTTGCATTAAGAGCAAGGTGGAAGATGATGGTGCATTAATCGGGCCCATTATAATGGCCCTGTCTCGGCCCAACATTTCTAAAGATAGCAGTGATGATGAACATGGATGATGATGATGATGATGATGATGACGACATAGTCGGGATCACTGGATCATAGTCGTCGGATGGTCAATATTAGAAATATCTATCCCCTCCGTCGATCTTTCTGAATAGACATGTATCTTTCCATCCATCAATCTATCTCTCTCTCCATCCATCAATCTATCTCTCTCTCTTATTTGTTGCTCGTTAATTCGCTCGGCCTCATAAACCCAGTCAGCGTAACTGCTCGCTATACTTAGCCGACCGTTCCAAAAAAGCGGGAAAGTCCGTTAGAACTGACGTCATCAACTACCCGGAGACAACGCATGGGCGGCCGCCACGTACTTTCCCGGAAAGAGCCCGCCAATTTGTCGGACCGCAAGTCGACGTGGCGAGTAACGGAATCCACTATCATCTCCGGCAGAATCTGACCGGTCAACGCGCCGATTCATATAAATGAGAATGGCAAAGAGGAGGAATTAGTCCGCCGCGATGATCGTGAAGATTATGGAGGAAGAGGAGGTGCAGATCAAGGATTTAGCCGGCAAATGTAAAATTATGATCAGGGATGAAAATCTCGGCAATAATGAGGAAGAACAAGAGGAGTTGCTCGCCCCTCCGGAGAATTTCGCCATGGTGGATTACGGAATCTACCGATCCGCGCTCCCTGAGCCGGCAAATTTTAAATATCTCGATTCGCTAGGGATCCGGACGATCGTGTAAGTGTTTACCGCAAATTTCGTCCCTGTTTTGGTGTTTCTTTAGGTTTCCGTCTCTGCTTTTCTGCTATTTGTATTTCTTGATGTTGTTCTGATTTTCGAGGTTTTCTTGCAGGTATCTTTGTCCCGACCCGTATCCGGAGGAGAATGCCGATTACATTCGTCGACGCGGAATAAGATTGTGTCAATTTGGCATTGATGGGAGCAAGGTATGGTTAAATTTTTTTGAAAAAAATCAATGAGGTGACATTAATTAATATTTTTTAATTAATTGGTAAATTTTATACGAATGTCTTTTTAATGATTTTTAAATACATTGCAATTGTTTACACGAGTCTCTTTTTCGATTCAAGTTTTCCTTTGTTTGTAGAAGAAAATATGTTATGAAATCATGATTCTTTAATTTATTGAATTTTTTAATACGAGTGTCTTTATGAATGACTTTTTAATTTATTCCTGAAAAATTAAGGCTTTCGTGCTTCGGCGAGCCGTCCGAGATCGCTTAGATGGCTTATGTTGTGTTGAAGGGATATCTATATGATTCGATCCATTCGAATACCTTTGTTATTCGAGTTTTCCTTTAATCTTTTATAAC
Organism: Lemna minuta; assembly: GCA_024174645.1. Lineage (NCBI taxonomy): Eukaryota > Viridiplantae > Streptophyta > Magnoliopsida > Alismatales > Araceae > Lemna > Lemna minuta. The sequence continues at coordinate 6,281,951 of CM044119.1, read as the reverse complement.
AAAACGAACGGAATAAAATCCTCGAATGAAGTTCGTAGATATCTTTCTGTAGTTTTTGCTTGCCAGGGGATCAAAGAGATGTGCATATGTCATCATTTTAAATTTTAAACTTTTTTGATGGCAGGATGTTACTGGTTGTCTATGAAAGTTTTTATAACTCTTCATTTTTGTCGACGAAGAGTCGAAGAAAATGACCATCGAACTATTTCCGCAGATATTTTCATCAGTCGGTTTTCAAAAATTTGTAGTTTCCCCATGAAAATTCCTGGATTCAAATGTTCTCTGACCGAAAATTCATTCCGGACAAAGTCGATTTTTGTCATCATTTTCTTGATTTCATCATTCAGGCAATGTATATTGCGGACTAATTGTGGTCGTTGCTTTTCCTTTCCAGGATCCCTTCTCCAAAATTTCCGCCGACACTATCATGCGAGCATTGAAAATCTTACTCGGTATAATTCAATTGTCAACAAATTATTTGGTGTAACTCTTCCGCCATGGATTCAAATTCTGTACTGATTTCTTTTCTCTTTGGGCAATTCAGATGTCCGGAACCACCCAGTCTTAATCCATTGCAAACGTGGAAAGGTATCTCTCTTCTTATATCTGACATTCTCTCTCTTGCTCAGACAATTTCTCGCTCTCAACGATTCTCTCTCTATGACTTCCTCTGTTTCTCTCTTTCTATCTGACTACAGTTGAGTATGTATGTATGACATTCTCTCTATCACACGCAGACCGACAATCTCTCTCTCTCTCTCTTCCCCCCGACGTATCTCTCTCCCCATGTGATATACTGATACTCACGCTCTATACGACTCTCACTCTCTCTGTCTCTGATACAGAGATGCTCTCGGACTCTCTCTTCCTCCCACATATCTCTCTCCATGTGGTATACTGATACTCATGCTCTCTACGACTCTCTCTCTCTCTCTCTCTCCGTGAGATACACTGATACTCATGCTCTATACGACTCTGTCTGTCTCTGCAAGACAGATAATCATGCTCAGTAAGATTCCCTTCCCCCACATTTATCTCTCTGTCCCTCCATGTGATGTGATACAGATGCTCTCTAGTACTCCCTCTATCCCCCCAATATTCATGTTCTCTACATCTCTCTCTCTCTCTCTCTCTCTCTCTCTCTCTGACCCTCTACCCCCCTTCACCCACGAATAGTTATCGTTCTCTACGAGACTCGATCCTTCTATCGGATAATCTCTCTCTCTCTCTCTCTCTCTCTATGTATATATATATATATATATATATGCATGAATGTGAATGTTAGTCTCATTCTTGTATCCCTCGTCCTCGCAGCACCGGACAGGGTGCGTTGTGGGGTGCTTCAGGAAGCTGCAGAGCTGGTGCTTGACCTCGGTCTTCGAGGAATACCAGCGCCACGCCGCCGCCAAATCCAGACTCTCAGACATGCGCTTCATCGAGGCCTTCGACATCTCCACTATGAGCCATTACGTCCTCGGCGCCATCTACAGGTACCACGGCTCCCCCCTCTCTCACAACCCCGACAATTCATCCTACTGACATCTTCCGATACTCCTCTTTTACTTCCTGGGAGATTCCTTCTCTCTCTCTCTCTCTCTCGTTAGAAATTATTGTGGATGCTGATGGGTGGCTGACCTTCAAATTCTTTCTTTCCGGCAGGTACCACGGCTTCGCCTCCAAGGCCTGCCGCCTCTCTTATCACAACGACGACAATTCATCCTTCTCGTGACATCTTCTGAATTTCTGATACTCCTCTGTTAGTTCCTAGGAGACTCTCTCCCTCTCTCGCTCTCTCTCGTTAGGAAATATTGAAGACCCGTAATAAAACTTGTCGTTTTTTCTTGGATAGAGAAATGAAACTAGAACCATGCTTTCATATTTTTTTCATTTACTATCAATATCTTTGTAATATTCATATTTTTTTCCCCCACTCATTAGTGACTATTTTAACGTAATATTTATCAGCAAAGACGTTTTTTTCTTTTCAGAAATCTCCGAAAAGTGTATCCGAAATACCTTGCTTGCTTGTCTTCTTCTTATGGGCATTATTTTCTATGGTTCTATAAATGCCGATGGTCTCAATTAAATTTAGGTTTGAGATGTGATTGAGTTCAGCGTCAATCACATGGATGATATGATGAACCACCATCAGTAGGATGTGTCGGCCATTAAAATAGACCCTTGATGATAGAAACACCAATTTTTCAAATATGATTTTTGGTTTGATCATCAATCTCAAAATTTTTGCAACTTTCTAGATTAACATTACTAGGATGCATAAATCTTCATAGTATGAACACATTAATACAAAGAATTTTGGTCATCGATTACTAAAAAAATTTCAATCATGCAAACGAGCATCACTAGGATCTATCATACAAGCTAGATCAGAAAAGTGACCAACAATTGGAAACAAATGATTACATTTCATCATGAAAACGCTTATTGTTGCAATTTGATTCTAGGGTTCTATAAATGCCGATGGTCTCAATTAATTAAGGTAAATTAATTGAGATTCCGTTAGAAAAACCGTGTCGTGGATGCTTTAAAAATTTCAAAGAGATCGTCACTCAAGACACTATAATGGATCGATTATCTCATTTTCTCGAGATTTTTCTTTTAAATTTATTAAAAGCTTCAACATATTTGAATGATACTCATTCAAGCTTGACCACTGAAATCCTCAATCAAGAAAAATCCAAAATCAACAAATTATTTTAGCCTCGATAATCCTCGATATATTATCATTGTTGGAGTATAGCCCGGTAAAGCCCCATCTTCTAGTCTCTTCTTCCATTCTCTATAAAAGTGAATTTACTCTTCGAGTTTCAATGCATCAATTAGGGTTTTACTCTCCACAATCATCAAATACTTCGCCATTATTTAAATTTCAAGGATCCCCAAACTTAAAATTATATTTGGAACTATCATCAAGGAAACACGATTCAAGAGGTGGACATTTCGGACTTAGGGATCCATCATCTATCATCAAAATGTGTAATTGAATTCCTTTATCTTCTTCCATTCTTAATATAAATGAATTTACTCTTCGAGTCTCAATGTATCGATTAGGGTTTTACTCTCCACAATCATCAAACACTTCACCAATATTGAAAATTCAAGGATCCCCAAAGTTAAAATTATCTTTGGAACTATCATCAAGGCAACAAAATTCAAGAGGTGGAGATCTTGGACTTAGGGATCCATCTTCTATCATCAAAATGTGTAATTGAGATCCTTTATCTGCCTCTACATTATTATTTTTTTAGGGGAAACGATCTTTGGGTGAATTTGATTTGATTTTGGTTTGGCCTTGCAGAAAGGATAGACCTCTTAGTGAGTTAGGCTATCAATTTAGTGAGCTAGTATTGGAAATATAAAAGACATGGAAAAAACCAAAAATCCCTAATCATCCATCTTAAGCATATCTAATCCTATTAAAAATTAACTGATTTCAAAGAAAAAATCTTATTTGACTGTTACAAATACAAGTAAATCCTATGGGATTAGAGTATGATGTCAGGACATTGAGATCCAATAGAACTGATTATACCATTGAAAAATTTGGACTGAATCGATCACATTATAGTGAATCTTAGAATTTACAAGATGATTTTTGGTGGACCAGTGATTGGTGTAGTTTGTAAAGAAAATCAAATTAAATCTCATGGCCATGATCCTATTGTGTAGATTAAGGATGTACTCTAGTTTCAAGCTCACGATATTTGTTATACTTATGTGTGAAATTTGAAGAAATATCCCATGTTAAGGACATAGAGATGACCATATTGATGAATGATTTTGAGATGATCTTCCATCATAAGATTATGGTGTATGGATGAATGTGTGTGTGTATGTCTCTCTCTCTGATTTCTCTTTTTCATTCAGCCCATTATATTCATGACTTTGACATGAAAATAGGGTAATGCTTCTCATCAAGGGACATAGAATTGGAGAACTTTGATTGGAATATCAGCCACATTGATATAGTGGTAAGTCTCACCATGCTATTCCTCACATTAATCGATAATGATGGGCAACGCCCATGAAGAAATATCCCATGTTAAGGACATAGAGATGACCATATTGATAAATGATTTTGAGATGGTCTTCAACCATAAGGTTATGATGTATGGATGAATGTGTGTATGTCTCTCTCTCTGATTTCTCTTTTTCACTCAGCCCAATAGAACCAGACACCCATATTATAGGTTCTATTCATGACTTTGACATGAAAATAGGGTAATGCTTCTTATCAAGGGACATAGAATAGGAGAACTTTGATGGGAATATCAGCCACATTGATTCAGTGGTAAGTCCCATCATGCTATTCCTCACATTAATCGATAATCATGGGCAACGCCCATGAAAATTTTCAGGTTTTTTTTTTAAGAGATTTTCAGGTTATTTTGACTGTCAAGAAAGCGGTTTGGTCCCCCTAATCCATCTTTGGATATTAGATTAAATCTCCGATTATGGGCTTTTTGATTACTGGATGAACTCTTCTAAGCCCATCGAATGATTTCTAATCTCTGATCTCTGGCCAGAATTTCCGAGCAAAATCAACGTTTCTAACTCGGAAGTTTCTTGTAATGGAGGAAGATTTCAGCGAATCAAAGAAGGAAGTCTCTGAAGAGACGCTTGCCAGCGTTTTTACAGTAAAGACGGATCAAGCGTTACATTTTGTCTCTATAATAAATCGTCTCTCTCTCGCCTTTCACCATCTCTTTCCTGCTCACTCCGCCTCCAACTTTCTCTCTAAACAGGAGAAAAATCCCTAGGTAAGATCGACCTCGGTGGTTTCTTTGAATGTTTTCCGAGCTCGCCGTATATCTGGATCGTGATAATTGAAGAACTCTTACATGCACTCATTTTTTTCGAGTTTTTTCTATCGGAGTCGGCTGGATCCTGGTCTTTTAGATCGGAAGCGAGTGTTCTGGAAGAACTTGTGAGGGATTTTTCCAGACTCCGCTGCATGCAGAATAATGCAGGATAAAGAGGATAAGATCTATCTCCGGTTCTAGTTTTTCCATCTTTAACCAGAAAATACACCGTTTTTCCCTCGAGGATGGATGATTATTCTCTCGTTGAGGATCTCTGAAAGCTTGAAACTGCAGCTTTAATGGAGGTTTCTCTCTCTCTCTCTCAAGTGGTTTGGGTCTTCCAAGAAATGAATATTTACGGAGATTCTCGAACATAATGGAGTGTTTTCCGTTGCATGCAGCCGTTTCCGAGCTTTCTCCTTCATCCCATTTGAGAGAGAGATACAGAGAGAGAGAGAAGAGAGAGAGATGCTTTCAATTCTTTATTAATATTCGCTCAACTTTCAAACCTATTTCTACTTGAATGAACGTCGAACACTTCGAGGAAAGCGGGAGAGAGAGAGTCAGCTTGCAGGAGAGGTATAGAGAGAGATAGAGAGAGCATTATTTTCTGAAAGAGAAATAGACATATATTCAGAGAGAGTCAGCTTGCAGGAGAGGTAGAGAGAGAGATAGAGAGAGCATTATTTTCTGAAAGAGAAATAGAGGAGAGAGAGGAGATAGAGAGAGAGTCAGCTTGCAGAGGAGAGAGAGGTATATATATATATACAGACAGAGAGAGAGGCAGCTTACAAGAATGGACGAGAGAAATATAGTATAGAAAGAGATAGAGATATACATATATAGAGAGAGATATATAGAAAGAGGGTCAGCTTGCAGGAGAGAGAGATAGAGAAAGATAGTGAGATATAGAGAGAGATAGATACAAAAGCCTTCGTTTAGCTTTTTTTCATGTTTTATTCTAATTTCAGCCCGTTCACCGCATGCAGGACCACATGGATATGATCCCGAAGAAAAAGGTGGTGATCGTGATGGGCGCCACGGGCACCGGAAAATCGAAGCTCGCCGTTGACATTGCCACCCGCCACTCCGGCGAAATCATCAACAGCGACAAAATCCAGCTCCACCGCGGCCTCCCCATCCTCACCAACAAGATCACCGTATCCGAGTCCGCCGGCATACCGCACCATCTCATCGACATCCTCCCCCCGGACGCTGACTTTTCGGCGGTTGAATTCCGTCTCCTTGCCGAGTCAACTGTCGCCGGCATCCTCGCCGCTGGCAAACTCCCCGTCATCGCCGGCGGCTCAAATTCTTTCCTCGAAGAGCTGGTCAACGGAGACGATTCCCACTTCATGAAGACCTACGATATCTGCTTTCCTCTGGGTCGACGTGGCACTCTCAGAGCTCCACGTCTCGGTCTCCGGCAGGGTGGACAAGATGGTGCAGAAGGGTCTGGTCGAGGAAGTCAGAGGAGTCTTTGATGCGGAAAATAATGATTATTCTACAGGCATCAGGCGTGCCATCGGGGTGCCCGAGATGGACGGCTACTATCGCCTGGAGCAGCTTTTGGACGACGATCTGAGGCGGGTGCTGCTAGAGATCTGCGTTGACTTGATCAAGACGAACACGAAGACGCTGGTGAAGACGCAGTTGGAGAAGATCGGACGGCTGAGGAAGCTCCCCGGGTGGAAGATTGAGAGGATTGATGCGACGGAGGTGTTCAGGAGGAAAGATGAAGAGGAGATGGAGAAGGCATGGGAGAAATTTGTGGTGGGCCCAGCTATGGAGATAGTAAGCCCATTTTTGGAGCAGGAGAAGCCCGTTACAAGCCCGTTTCTCAAGATGAAGCCCGTTTCTCAAGATGAGGAGCTATGAGAGGGGAAATGAAGCTTGAAGAGTTTTTTTGTGGCCGTTTTGATCATTCTAGACTCTTAGAACTTTTTGCTACTTGAAAATGTTGCCTCTTAGTGATTTTGAATAAGAGATAGAGAGAGAAAGTACTTGAGAGAGAAGCACATATCTTCTCAAAGATCGCACTGACTCCAATTTCTCCACAAGATCTCCACTTAGAACTCGTCAACTCCTAAAATCTTTGTTCAAACTACCCTACAAGAACATGTTTCAATCAAGAGATTGAAGGATAATCACATTTTTATAAAGTTTAATTTAAACTTTGGTCTTTATTATTTTTACATCAGGCGATGTGGCGAGCTCTAGAGCGTTTAAAAATTTGGGTTAGCCATGAGATTGAGATGTTCTTTGATTGCGAAAAAAACCTAGATTATGCCGCATTGCCCTAAATATGATGAACGGCCATGTTAAATCATGTCAATTCGCTTGATATGACACTCTAGAGCTCGTCACATCATGCAAAATAAAAAATAACAAAGAATTGAATGTCAAATTAAAATTTTATTAAAAATATGATTACGCATTACACAAGTGTCAAGTCTACACTAGATGAGCATGCAACAATGACTAGCCCATTGCCACACATTGAGCCATGTCGATGCACACTTATAAAGCCTTAAAAAATTAATATGTTGGCTTTTAATGAAAAAAATCTAGAAAAATCCCTTTATTTTTAAAAAATTTATACCTTTCAAATATAACTCCTTTTTTACACTAATGTTCTTTGTTGGATTATCTATCTTTGTATATATTTAATTAAGATATAATACGAGAATAAAGTATTTACCCATAATATCTTAAATCAAAACATAATATTTTTTAAGTTGATTTAAAGTTACAAATATTTTAAAGACAAACTAGGTCAAATTTTAAATTTGATTCAAGATGGAATCTCTGATTATCATTTACAATTAGATTCGTTTAACTTCTCAGGAAATTAAGGCTAATAGTATCCTTAAAGAATTTTGAGACTTTAAGATAAATGACAAAGTATTTGATAAAATGTACTAAGAGCATTATAACATGCGTCATAAATTTATGAAATATGCATTTAGAATAACTAAAAATAATGTAATTGTAAGCACAAATTACATTTTATCAAAGATATCATGTCAATTTTCTTGAGTAAACTTTTTTGCAATATGTTCTTGTTAGGATCTGAGGTTGATAAGCCTTTTAAAATTTTGATCATAACATTGAATGGGTTGAATACATTTTATCATGTATTTCAAACATTGAGGTACCAAGAATTGACGATCTAATCATCTAGTATGAATGAGAAAATATACTTACAGGGTTCTCTTGAAAGAGTTATTTAAGTTATTCAAGTATCCACACAATTTCTAAATGGATGGATCTCCTCTTCAGAGCTTTTTACCACAAGAGAAAGAGAAGAAAGGAGAGAATTCCCACAAGGTTTGCATGGGCATCCTTAATTGCGATCATTTTCTCCTTATTTATAGACATTGCTTGTGTAAAAATTTTTACAAAAAAACCCCCATAATTATGTCTATATGGACCAACATTCATAGACCTTATATGTATGACTCTTTAGGTCCACATATATCACTAGTTAATAACTCTATAGACCTAGTAATACCTTATTGGTCAACCTTATTAATTATCCACATCAACATATAGATTAATTAATCAAGTATTTGTTTAACCCAATTAACAAGTCAAGTTACTAACTCCACATACTCTAGAAGATTTAGAGTTACCATACATATATAATCATTTTTCTATGCGAGATTGACGAATGACTTAGGGTATGGTTAACTATCAAACTATAATCGATCACATAAGTTAGTACTGATGCGTGGAGGAAATTATTGAGAACTCAGATATTTCTATTACCTCAGCCAAGGATTTCATCAGATCTCATTCCTTGAGTTAATCTTGTCAAATACTAAGGGTAGACAATCTCATCTTAACCACATAATCACCTTTGAGACTTCATGTCATATCTAATATTTGGTATTTTAGAGATCCCATGGCTAGGGATTTGTAAGTCATAATCAAAATATGGGTCATTCATCCATGACACATCTTTGACGTCTTAAGTCAAAGGACTACATACATAACCATACATAACTAGACAAGTCAAATGTATACTATCATTATGAGATTCATACATATCAATTTAGTGAACTCTTTCTCTAAAGTGTATATACTATCTATCCTTGGTGTCTCCACATCGATGGCTACAAGATCAATTATATGTATCATATGAGTCGTGCCAAATAGTAGTATTCTTTTTTAATAATTTGATATCCTTCCTGAATATCCCATGAATATGAATATTTAGAATATAAATTTAAAGACTAGTGTTCATTGTAATATGATCTCATCATAATTCACTTGATTATTAGATATGCTCGTGGACTTCAGTGCAAACATCACAGAAGAATAAGAATGAATAAATTTTATTCTAATGAATATAAATGAGATACATAGAAGTATGATTGACATGTGGGCCACATAATATCCATTAGTTATGTTATTTCTCAATTTTAAACATAATTTACTTGAATTTTAATTATTTTAGGACTTAAGTATTATGAAGGATAAAAAGTAGATGACAAGAAACATAATTAAATTCAACTTTTATTTGTGAGTGCTGTTTTTCTTTGATTAGCCTAAGTCAAAGAAAACTAACCTTCTCCTTATTTCTTATTTATTTGAGTGTAAAAATAACATCAGAATTTTTAAAAAAATAAATTTATGATCGATTTCCAAAAGTTCTATTAGAAAAGGACCTTATATTTTGAAAGTTATGAATTTTCTTGATTTCTTAGAATTATTGTTAGGTATTTGATAACATGCAATCTTAACATGATAAAACATGATTATTAATGCAAATTAAGGCATAAAACATTACATTTATGTGCATGTTATCATATTTTGAGTGCATTTCTATCATTCTATGCAATTTTATGTTATAATCTCAAAATGCGTTAATTTAGGGTTAATTGTGATAAATTAAGGATAAATGATTTTATAACCTATCTTTACTTGAGATTATAAGTGGTTTTTAAAGTTAAATAATAAGAGAAATTATTTTTATAAACATTCATTTAAATTTCTAAACTTAAAATCTTAAGGAAATGAGTGTATTTTTGAAATATAAATTAAATCTCTTGTTATTTAAATATTTTGAATTTTTAGAATGATAGATAATTAAATTTCTGATCAAATGAAAGAAATTTGGATTAATTTGGAGTTATATTTTAAAAGATATGATTTTTACAAATTTTAGGGATTTTTTTGGATTTTTCTGATTTAATTTCTATTTAAAAAAATGTTTAAAATAAATAAATAAAAAGCAAAAAAAGCGCGCGGGTCCCACGCGAGTGCAACGTGGCATGCAAGGCCACGTGGCAGAGCCACGCGGACCCGCGCAACGCGCCTACGTGGCGCGTTTTTTATATTTATAATATTATTATTATATATATAAGAAAATGGGTCTTCAGCCTTCCCTAGATGGGAAGGGTATTAACCCCTTAAACAGTCTGGTCTTATAAACCCGACAGTTTCCTATATTATTTCTCGTGTGGGACTAACCCACACTCTACTTACCTTTCAGGTGACATGGACGCATACGGTGCGTTGGATCGGGCGGCGCGCGAGATCTCGTCCGTCGATCGCGTGAGCGCGGTCCACGGATCAGAGATCAACACACGTGTCTTAAAAGCGTTATTATAACAGTCGGATCAGTAGCAACGTGGCAGCATCACAAGCCTCGATCACGTGGACGCGAGGACCATCCGATCAGATCAACGCACGTGTCTTAAAAGCCGAGTTATAACGGTCCTGATTTAATCATGCGTTTCTCCATCTGGACCGTTGGATCGCGATCTAAAGGATGGAATTTCATGCATTTTATAACGATGATCCACGCGGCGAATCCAGAGCGTCCATTCAAGATTGGAAGACCTCAGATTAATCGTAACGGTTCGCCGTTACGAACGCATCGGGACCGTTGATGAAGCCTCAAATACACCGATCGGACAGTTACGCTTTTTTGCCCTTATAAATAGACGAATTCTTCATCGTTTTATGTATTCTTGAGAGATTTCTCTTAATCGACGCATCTAAACCTCTTCTCTCTTGAATCTCTCTCTTGTAATCGCTTCTAGACTCGAAATCGTGTCCACGGAGTGTTTATAAGAGAGATTTCGACGATCGTACGAGGAGAATTTGTCTCTTGAACATCGATGTTCACGATTGAATTCGCGGAATGAATAGTTGTCAATCCGGCGATCAATTGGATCGATTTGATCGTTATCTCAGGTTAGAAAACAAGTTTATCCTCTTATCTATCGTCATGTATCATCAATTTTAGGATTAGGACTTCAATTTAAGTTTAATTTCATTTTAATTTCGATTTGTGTTCTTCGCGATTCCAAAAATTTCATCCTACTTCCATCTTTGATTTCTCCGTGATTACTAATCCAAATCGAGCGATTTTTGATTCCACGGATAGATCTTTGAGTTATCTTTCTAAAAATACCTTCCCTAATTTCTCACCTCAATTCATCGTCCAATTTGACCAAATTCTAAAAGATATCTCGAAAATACCTAAATTCCCTGTGGATTCGACCCTTATTTACCATTATACCCTTCAATTCACTCTTAATTACCCAAATTGGTAAATTAGGCTTTATTTTTTACACGAGACCGTGTGAAATCGACGACCTCGCGGTCTCGTCTCGTCAGTATTGTAATAAAAAAATTAAGGAGGAACCATGTGATGTCGTGAACTAGTGTACTAAGGTGATAACACGTCTTTGTCCACCAATGGGCGCACATTTTTCACCTTTATGTCATTGAACTAAGTTGATTTGTTAAAGTGTTCATCTTATGAAATTTAATTTCTATCTATTAGGTGTTCCGGCACGCTCAAGAGCATTCATAAATAGATTTAATTTGAGCCCCTTGATTTCATTTATACATCAGTACATGGTGCATTGTGACAAGATCAAGCTTGAACCTATTGGTTGAACCAATTTCAATGAGATTTAATTAGGGTTGTTGATGAAATTGTCGAAATGTGTGGCAGATTTGGCAACATCTTGGCAGATTTGGCAGATTTTTTTATATATAAAAAAAAATAATTCTTCAAGACATGAGCGTGAAGAGGAAATTTGGTGGCCCTCTGATGTAGGACCAGGGTGCGAACCTGGTCTCACACCGAGATACTAGGAGGGAAGCTAGGGGAGGGATACCCTGGGGTGTTCTACTGCGGGGTAATAAGCTACTAAGGCAGGCAAGCAGAGTACCTTCTCGAACGTCGTCTCCGTAGATCCTTGGGTGCGCCGAGTAGAGTCAGTCCAGGATGCCTTCCTGTCCACGTCCTCGCGGGCGTAGGGCCGTGAGTCGTTGAGAGGAGCTCGACAGTCAACCCGACGAATTGGACCACGGTCTCACTCCTATCAAGTCGTCTAATCTCTCGTCCTAACTAAATCCGACGGCGGTGGAGACGGGTGCGGGAAATACTGAAAAAAGATATAGACTTCAACGAAGGAAGAGGGGGACGAGTGCCTAACCTGCAGGGCGCGAGCCCGGTCGGTCGTGATGGTGGAGGCTGATCGTATGCAGCACGAACGGACGGCGAGGAGGAATCGAGTGGGCGACGTAGTGGCTGTGGGGATGAGTGCCGGTGAGAAGGTGAGTTGTCGTCGGAGGGGGTGAGCACTCGGGCAGTATGCGTGGGCTGGAACGTTCCCACGTGACGAACTGGGAGTGCGCCCGGGAAGTCCGATGGCGGTGCTGGCGTAGGACTGGCGCGGCGTGGACCAGGGCTGTGCGTGGGTGGCACCAAATGGAAGAAGGATCGCACACGCGCGATAGGAGGATTCACCAGGGGAAATGGTGGTAAACCCGCCTGGCCGCCTAGGGGAGAAGCTCGGATCTCCGTAGGCGCAGGATGGCTTCGGGAGGACCTGAGGGGCAGAGGAGGGATCACGAGATCGGATTCACGGTTGGGGAATCGGTATTTCGGAGGGAAGTGGTGTTAAGCCGTGGAGGACGGTCGGGTCCCGTCTGACCACCGCGGATGAGGTCAGGAGGATCGTGGAATGGAATTTCAGCTGGGTGCCGAATGTTGATCGATGAGCGTCGGGTAAGGAAGGTTGTGGGTCGATGAGGAGATGACGATCTGCGTCGTGGGGAATCTCCAACAGGAGGTGAATTCGGCGGTGGGCAGACGGAAATGGGAGTTCGGGGAAGACGACCGAAATCGTGATGTGAGGGGGAGAGAGAGAGAAAATCAGGGAATCGGGAAAGAGGAGACGCGCGGGAAGTGATCGCTGGGTTGTGATCGGGGAGGTTGGATATGGAAATGTGGTGGAGATGAACCGGGGGAAGATGAAAAGCCGTGAGGCAGGGTAGGGGAAGGAGAAGAGTGTCGATCGTGGAGGAGATGGGTATCGGGGAGTCGATGCGGGAATGTCAGAGTGGGAATTCGGGAAATGGCAGACGGTTGACTGGGTTCTGAGATGAGGTCAGCGGGAAGAGGAATTTCAGGGCGTGGAAGTTCTCCGGAAGAGGGAAGAGAGAGGAAATTGGGATTGAGCGGAGGTGTTGTGGAGAGGAATTTGTGAGGCAGCAGGAAAAGGGGGAGATGGGGAACCGGGGCAGTGGTGGAGAGAGGAGGTGATCCCTGGAGAGGACGGGGTTGCAAGCAGGGATTGGTGGAAGGCAGAAGATGATGGAATGGGGGAGAAAACTGGGGTTCGTGGAGGGGCAACAAGGAGGGGAGTAACGACACAACGATCCGGCGGCGGCGGCGGCGGCGGGAAGGTTGCACGCAGATAACACGCGATCAAGGCAAGGTAAGGCGGCGGTCTCGGCGGCGGCACGTGGTGGTGCGGCAGCGGTGGCGGCGGCAGAGGCGGCGGTTGGTCTCCTTCCTTGATCTTGCTTGAGCAGCCACTTGAGAGGGAGAATTCTCTTTTCTTTCTTCAAATGATGGCCAGGGTTTGTGGGGGGTCCCTTCCCCTCTTATAGAGCCCATAGTGGGCCGAGAGAGGAAAGGGCCCACTTGAGGCCCACAACCCACACCTAAACATAATCATAGAAAATTAAAGGTTCACAAAGGGAAAGGGCCTCACGATTGAGATCGCGAAAAGGAGGGAACCCACCCAAAGGCCTAAAAGAGAAAGAAGAAGATATGCAAAGGCCCGCTTAAACACGTGCGGGCTAAGAAAGTTCATAATAAAAGGAAAGATAGAAAAGATAGCTCCACTCGCGCGCGAGCCCGGTGAGATGTGTCGTGGCGAGATGAAGTCCTCACTTGGTGTAGTGAAACTCGGCATCCTTCATCTTCGCCTGTCGAGGGGGCTGGACGCACGCGGGTGTCGGCTCCTCCGGCACCGTAGTGTCATGCCTTGGTGGCGACGGGGGTCGTACGCCACCACCCTCAATCTTCAATAAGAAGATTTGACAGCCACAACTTAATTAAATATTTAATTCTTGAAAATATTTTCTCTACCCTTATTGTGAGATTATTCTAGGAAAGATTCAAAATAGAGTCCTATGGATAAAAAATGCAAAACCTCTTGATTACTATTTGTTCTTGAATTATTTTCAAGTCCATTGAGCTCAAAATATCAAAATTTTGACGAGAAATTGAAGAGAATTGTTTAAATATATGACGGGTCATTTTCGTGCGTCGTTAAAACACAAAAACGATGGTCAAAAAAAATTTATAAAACCGAACTCACAAAGACAAGATATAATAATCAAATATTGGGTAAGTATCGGGTCGATCCACAGAGAGCAGGGTTGACTTTAATCGTACAGTTGACTTGGTCAAACTTAGGTTTAAAAGGAGTTTTAAATAAGATAAAATAAGATGTAAGATATGTAAATGATATAAATAAGGTAAATAAGAAGTTTTAAGAATTGAAATCTCGGATTTGACAGAGAAAAGTCAAAAGTCAAAGTCAAAGCGTTGACTTTGACCAACAGTAGATGTTCTGCAATATCAGAGAATCGAACAGAGTCAAAAGGTTACGAAAATTAGATATTTGGAAACTAGAGATAAAATGGAATTTATTGATATATATTTCATAATTTTTGGATAATAAATGGATTTATTATGAATTATTGAAAATCACTGATTAGAAAATCCCCGAAATTAACGCCTCAGAGGAAATCTTCAAATTGAATGACCAAATGAAATCCAAATCTTGCAATTTATGTGTCAACGTTTGACTTCTGATGAAAGATGAACAGTCCTTGGTCAAACGTCCAATTGGAGGGTCAAATAAAGTCAGAATTTGATGAATTTGCTATCCACGGAAAGCTGATGAAAAGAGGAATCCAATGAAACCAAAATCAAGTTATTTGTAATTATAATCAGAGAGATATCCTATTTTCAAAATCAGCGACTTTTCGGACCTAAAATTGGGGAAAATGAAGAACACTGTGAACTAATTTGCAAAATTAAACTTCTAAATCTAATAAAAACTCAAATTGCCTCCTGATAATCGATCGAATCTCACTACTAACCTGATTTCCGCGATAATTAAGCACTAATTTTCTCGAATTGGAGTGAATTTGCTCGGATCCATTCTCACGGATTTTCGGAATTCAAGGGGAAAATTCGATGAAATCAAGGAGGAATTCGTGATCAGTCCTGCTCCAATCCCTTCGGAATCGAGTCTAAACGCAGGGGAATCACGATGAACTAAACATCTTCCTCGAAATTCGCTTAATTCCCTCACGAATCGATCTAAAGTTAAGAACAAAGAAGAGAGTACATGGCTTTTTAAAGGGAGAATTAGGCCCGACTTTTAGGCCAATAGAGGCGGTCGTGGGAGCGGAATCAAGGCGTCGTGGGAGCGGTTTGCACTGAGCAGCATTGTGGCTTCAACTCCGGGCTGAATTGGCTTGAATTTCGCTTCAAAAAGAGCTTCAAAATAGGCCACGATCTTCGCGCGATCGACCATGATCGACCACGATCGAGCGTCGATCGTGCTCCAGATTCCTCGGAACTGTCGCTCGATGATCGTGGGATAAATTCCATGCGGAAGGATCCACGATTGCGGCTCGATCGCTCCGCGATTGCGGTTCGATCGGACCGCGATCGTGGTGTTCTTCCACGCGTCGCCTACGCCGTCGGATTGGAATCCGACGCTCCAGATTCCCGCGATGAGAGAGAAAAACCAGACTTCACTGTAGCCGTCGGATCACGATCGAGAGGTAAGTCCATCGCCAGCCGTCCATCTCGACGAAGATCGGACGCTCTCGGCTCTTCCACGTGGCGAAAGGTACGTCCGTTGATCGCGTCATTTACGCGATCTATTTACGCACGTGCTTTGATCGGTGATCGCATGGACTCGAGTCCACGCGATCTCTGCCGTTCCGCCCGCATCCGACGCTCCTCGCGCCGCCACGCGTCTTGCAAAACAGGAACCGTGTGGGAACATAGTCCCACACGGAGAAAATAGAGGGAAAGAATGCGGTTAAATAGGGGAGTTAATTAGAGATATTAGCCAATTCTAAGAATAGGCTTATATGTACGATAACCTAAGTATATTATATATATTATAATTGTGACACGTGTATGATAAGTCCAAATTAGGATGTGAATCCTACGTTGTTATGGTGGTTTAATCTGACTTATGCAATTATATTATCTTCTAATATATTTGTTTTCCCTTAATTTCTATCCTCCAACAGTATAGCTCTATGAGGGGTCGAACCCTAGAGAGGTCAATTCTAATCTTTCTTTGATAAATGCAATCTTCTTCTAATCAGCTTTCAATTCTATATCACTTTCTTGGCGTTTTCATTTAGACCTAGCTCCTCAGCTACTGTCTATAGACGGTCTGAAAAAGAGGATAGTCATTTATGTTTCTTAGCACATTTCTTTTATGCAATAGTGTGAATCTCAGTCTTACACCAATGCCTATATCCACTTTTTCTAATTCTTAATCCTACTATTCTTCTTATCAAAATCACTCTATTTTTATTTTCTTTTTATTTTATTTTATTTATTTATCTTAAGAAGATTATATCACCACTGAATTCTTCTTCCTAGTATCACTCTGCTATATTCACTATATATGCTCTTATGCACTCTCGTAAAATCACTAACGAGAGAAACAAATGTAAGCAAGATTTATATTTTGTTACTTTGTCTCTTAGAAATTCTGCTTAGTAGCACTCTTTCTGAATTCGACTCGACATAATACTTTCTGAATATCCTTCTCTTTACCGATGCGATTTATCTAAACAGAAAGAATCAATGTCGTGATAGTTAATCTCGGATCATTTAATTTCTCAATATATTTTTACCAAAACTCTTCTCAATCTAAATGAATTCAATCTATTACAGATGAATTTCTTTATGAGATTAACTATACTCGAATCAAAACAAGAAACCGATTAAGCACATACAGTCATATTTTTGTAATCAGTCAATACTAACAATAAACTAGTTCAGATATCACTCTCACCGGAAATAAAAGAAATAAAAACAGTATTCTATCTACAAAAAGAAATTCGTGCTCAAGCTTAATCAAACTTTCTAAAATGTGTAGATTAAAATCGTGAAAGTGAAAGAGAATAAAATGTGAAGATAACCGAACAGCTAATTGAATTTAAAATGAAAATTTCAACTAAAAGAAACTGACGAGAAAAGATTTTAACCGAATCTCGAAGCTTCGAAATAATGCCGAACTGTTTGGAATCAGTTCGATCCGAACTTTGAATGCTTCTCTGACCGGATTTTGGCTCTTCCTCCCGTTGTGTCCTCCTGGCCGATCATCGTCGGGCGAGAAATCAAGAACGAGATTTTTCTCCCCGATTCCCCCTTTTTAACCTAATTAACCCGAGCTCCAAAGTTATGCGGGTTAGTTAGGTCCTTGGTATTTCCTGCTTTACACCCTCAGTGTGCTTCAGTCTCGTATCGCAAGTGGTTAAGCTAATCGCCATTGGAGGTGTTGCAATTCCGTGAAAAGCGCCAAGTACATGCGCTTTGTTCCTCTGTGTGTTTTGCATTACACACAATATCGTGCTCGTTCTTGCCATTGGTTGAGAATTTCTCCTAAACATCCTGTCCATACACTAAGACACACATTAAAACGGACGAGCCCATTACGGGCTTTAGTTAAAACTTTCTTTATTAAACAGAAAATAAAGAATTTAAAAGAGTTTGTTTAAGCATTTCAAGATTAAAAAAAAAGAAAGAATTCAGCACATTAAAAACAAACTCTTAATGGTTGTAAAAAAAATCTTTTCTTCATTTATCTAAAGGATGTTCATTTTGGCAAATTCATATGATAACATGTAACAAACATAATTGATATTACCTCTTTTAACTAAATTATCACAGGAATAAGCATGTTTTCTTGCTGAATTTTGCATGTTATCAGTGTACACGTGTCATCCATGCGCCACGCGTGGGCCATCCGCGGCCCTGCCACGTGGCCTCAGAGCCACGTTGCATCCGCCAGTGGTCCCGCGCGCCACGTCGCCGCCTCGCCGCCCTGTCAGCTCGCTGCGCCAGCTCGTCGCCACGTCAGGTATGCATGCCACGTCAGCATTCGGGGGCCTGTGGTCCAAAATAACCCCCCTTTTTCGCGATTTTGCTATAAAAATTCATAAAAAATTAATTTAAAAATCAAATAAAAATTAGAAAAAGGCATAAAACTTCAGAAATTCCTAATTTCAAATATACAACTCTTTTTTAATTGAAATTTTCTCCATTGGATCATAAATTCTTTCATTTTTAATATTATGCCATTTAAAACATATTTAGAAAGAAGAAATCAAGATGACTTATAATTTACTTAAATCATTTCTCATTAAACATTTTAAATCATAAATTCATCCTAAAATCATCCTTCCAAACATTTACTAAAGTCAAAACTCATTCCATAACAGAGATTAACTTCTATTAATTTAAACAAAAGATTAATCATCTATTAAACATGAAATTATCCCTAATTTATGCATAAATATCAACTTTAGTGAAATGACATGCCAATGGAGAAAATTCCTAAAAAGTATGATAACATGCATCATATTCACATAAAATAAGCATGAATATGAGATAATTAGGATAAGAATTCAAGTTATAAATGCATGTTATCAATATACCAATAATATTTTGTTATGAAATCAATTGGGTTAGTTTGGTTTGATTTCTATGATCTATTGCTATCTAGGCTTTGATTCAATTGTATAAATTTTCATCATTTTAGAGACCTGTGATTTTCTCTCCAAAATTTTATCTTAAATTTCTCCCTTGTTTTAAGTTTAACTTAGCATAAGATTTCCTCATTTGGAAGATCTTAGAATTAGCTTCCTAAATATAACTTCCTCAAAATCTAAAAGATATTCATTGACTAATTGTAGACCCTTACATTATACCTAAGTTTTTCAATTGATTAAGTGAGTTAAGAAAAACCATTGATGTCGAACTGTGTATTTGACGCATGATTTTGTTTGTCAATAGTAAATGTACCAGATTCCATTTTCTATAGTTTTCTAGTGTCGTGTTTTTATTGTTCATGAATATACCCCAAACTCCCTTAATTTGACTTTCAATTATCATCTTGAAAGTCTTGTCACTTTCTCTATCTAAAAGATCTCATTTTTCATCCCTAAATCTTTCACTTATTCTCAACTTCAACTTCATTTTACCTTTTTTCTCGATGAACTGATATTACATTTTAAAGAACCTTCTTCTAAATCTGTATTTTCTTTGTTTGAATGTTCGGACATGCCATTTCTCAGCGCTTCGTCTTCAAGCACCCCTTCATGAAGGAGATAGGATGGAAGAAGGTATTCTCCCTTTCACAATCATTAAAAGAGCAAATAAGCTCTTTGTTTCAACCATACCTAGAAATTGACATTATCATTCCAAGAAAGGAGATAAATGTGAAATGACTAAAAAGTGCCAATGGCAGTTAAAAAAAACTTGGATAAGTGAAAAAGTTCAATTTTTTTTTTTTTTTGAAAAGAGGAAGAGGTGCCCTCTAGGTGAAAAAGTTCAAATATCCTCCATATTTGGGAGGAGAACGAGAGAGAGTATTCATTTCTTTTGATTCAAACAGTAAAGTCCACCAAGTGAGATATGAGAAGGGGGGGGATAGGCATTTGACATTGACTAGGTCATAGGTTAAGTCAAAGGTCACAAGCACTACACATGACCAAAATGGTCAAGGCTCTGACCTAACCTCTCCCTCTATCTCTTGATAAACACACACATTTCTCTATGAGATTTAAGAGATTTGAAAAAATTGTGAATTACCAATGAACCCAACTAATCAGATTCAATCAAGTTCCAAAGAAAATAGACAGTCAATAATTGGGGACAAAAATGCAAGTCCCCCATTTTTCACCTATACTCTTGGAAATTTTGGTGGCCAGTAGCTTGTGCATGCTCAATCGCTCCCTGCAAGATGGCAAAGGAAGCAATCCAGTGAATACTACAGGAATTGCCTTAGATTTAACATAAGAGTTTTTCGCTTGAGTGGGATGTTTTGGTAGAAAATAAACTTACTGAAATGCAAGTATCTAAGGTTGGAAAATTAAAGTCTGTCAGTGGGATTTTTTAGTTGCTAATGAACATTAGTGCATGTTAAGGAATGCCTAGGAAGCTCTCTAACAAAAATCCTTTGAATGGAGAGAAAAGTCGACGACAATCTGTAGAGTTTTTGATAACTGATTGGCATGTTTGCGTATCTAGGAATATTTCATAGAAATATGAATTTTCTTAAATGAAAGTTTTCGTGACTGAGGAAAAAGAAATCACCTTTTGCCAAATTTTAAAGTTAAGGATTGGCATCGCTCATTTAGGAAACTTCAGTAGAGACACAAAATACTGAAAATGGAAGTTTTTCTAGGACGAAAAGTTCAATGTCTTAGGAGAAAGAAGGGTTTAACCTTTTGACCAGCAACCCCAGTCTGGCAGACCCCACATCGAAGAGTGAAATTTGAGGTGTCTGTGTAGTTCCTCTTCCTGAAAAATTTAAGATGTGTAGAAAATATTGAAAATAAATACACATGGACGTTAATTATCTCAAATTTATGAAGAACGGAAAAACTATCTGATCTTTTTGCAACAAAAACAAGGTTATTAATGGCACAATATCTGTACCTGTTTGCATCCTTCACAAGATTGAGGGCAAGACGTTCAATATGTCCAATTGTTCTATCTCTTAAAATAGAAAAAATCGTCTGGTCAAATTCTTCTGGAGAGCCTTCCAAGGGAGAGTACTGGATAAAAGATGCGAGAAAAAAAGAGCCGCATAAGCACACATATTTTCATATTAATGTGTAAATTTGACATTTATCCTTTTACACCGAATTCTTTCCTTTTTGTGTATAACCCATCAATTGATTTAATATTAACAGAGAAATCTCTTTGCACTAATATTACAATGTCCTTCAACTTCTTTTTCTGGAAGAGATCTATTGATTGTCGTACGATTAACGGTGTGGATCGAGATCATCATGTGAGGAAAAGTATGGTTAAAATGCATCTATCTTTAACCTGTAAACTTTTATCTAGAACAAAGAAATAAAGTCGATAAGCCAAAGAGCAGTTGAAAATGCATACAGCTAGACTTTAAAAAAAATCCATACAGCTAGAGCATCGTAGTGAATGCCATCATATATTAGCATGACCCTTTCTTTGTAATGTTTATCCTGAAAGTAGGGGGAAAAATTACAAAAAAAGTTGAATCAGATATGCAAAAAAGTGGACATTAGATAATAAAGTAACTATGCATCTGACAATCTTACTTGGCCATAAATATCACAACGGGTTGTTTGAATGTCATATGCAGCAATCTCGCGCCCATAGTGCTCTGATAATATTGAAAGCTCAATAGCCCCTGGGAAAAAATGATTTAGCGGCACAGCACCACTTCAAACTGATTCGATAATGCAGGTACTTTCACGAAATTTTCCGTAATTCATGTGCCTAAATGACCACTGTAACTGTCCTTGAGAATGATGATTTAGTGATACCATACAACTGCATGATTAAAAAATGCAGGGACTTTCTTGAAATTTTCCTTAATTGGTGTGCAACAGTGCAAGCAAGACGTCAAAATTATGTCTAAATGACAACCACGACTGTCCTTGAAGAAGATGATTTAGTAATATCATACCACTTTGAACTGATTCAATAATGCAGCAACTTTATTGAAATTTTCTTACTTGATGAGCAAGCAGTATGTCAAAATTATGTCTAAATAACAACCACAAGTGTCTTTGAGATTCTCTTTTCTGTCTTTTCTGTCCTAAACATCGACTTGATTTCTAGAAATGTTCATTCTAGAAATGTCCAAAACACAAGGCCCATGCCAGAAATGTTCATTTTTCATTCTTGATTTCTTCAAATAACATGTATTGCTTGATTTGGTATCCACATAACACAAGTGTTCAATGAAAAATATCCCCTTAAGGCCCATGCCAGAAATTGACTTTTAAACGACAATAATCTTCTATTTGACTGTAGATATACATCTTCTTCGAAACACCAAATGGCTACTCAGAGATTGAAATTTTTGAATTGCCATTAAGCTTCTGATAATCTCAAACATCCTACCTGAAGGATAAATCTCTTCATTCGAGCTACTGATCATAACTTTGTTAGATTAACACTTCAAGATCGAAGCAACAAATCAATGGGAGTTCCAGATTCTGGATATATTTTCTGAAACAATTGTTCTAATCCATTGTTCTAATCTTCATTAGATCATCAACTTCTATCACTGATTCATCTCTCATTTCCAGAATGAGAGGCGGGCCGATCGGGGGGAATTGCCTTGGCCTGGAGGGACGGCACACACGAGAAAATGGAAGGAATGGGGGACGACACGTGGTGGCGGCCCGTCTCTTCAGACGAACGGACAGCTGGTCCTGGGTGGCCGCAGCAGCATACGGCCCACAGGCCTCACGCCGGATGGAGCTGTGGGAGGATATCTCAGAGCTAGCTACAATTTTTCAGGGAATACTAGTGATCATTGGGGGGGATTCAACGTCACCCTGGAAGTGGCGGACAGACCGAATGGACTTGGCGGACATGACCCTGGTTCGACAGAATTCCGAGATGTGCTCACTCAAACAGGGCTCCAAGAGATAGGGCCATCGGATTGCCAATTCACGTGGCGGGGCTCGACAAACCCTATGGCACGA
This sequence comes from Lemna minuta, assembly GCA_024174645.1. Taxonomy (NCBI): domain Eukaryota; kingdom Viridiplantae; phylum Streptophyta; class Magnoliopsida; order Alismatales; family Araceae; genus Lemna; species Lemna minuta. The sequence goes on along the minus strand of CM044119.1, from coordinate 6,259,047 downwards.
TCGAGATTGGACCGTTTCTTGTGCTCAGTGGAGATACTAGACCTCTTCCCGGCGGCTGTGGTGACTGCACTCTCGAGACCTATATCTGATCATACCCCTATTATATGGAAGTCGTAGGAGGAGATAGATAGGCCGCCATACTTCAAGATGAACCGCTCTTGGTTTCGTGACGAAGCTAAGCAGGCTATGTCACCACTTTATCGGGTGGTGGAGGAGGATCCGCGAGGACAGGACGCAAAGCCGGGACGGTGCGCTAAGCGCAATCCAGGAGCTGGATGTTTTAGAGGACACTCGGCCCCTCTCAGCCGAGGAGCATGCGACGAGCAAGGAACTCCAGAATGGGGTGGCTGAAGCCGACCTCAAAATTGAGATGGATTGACGACAACGCTCTAGGGAACTTTGGCTGGCGGCCGGGGATGCCAATACCCGGTTCTTCCACCAAGTGGCTAGCGGCAAGAGAAGGCTTAACTGAATTCACTCCATCCGGGTGGAGGATAGAACCTACATTTGGCACGCCGCAGTGGGGACTGCTATAGCTAACCACTTCCAGGCGTTCTACAGGAAAGGGCCAAGAAACAAGTGGGAATGGACCGGGGAGGGGGCGGTTTCTCTCTCTGTTGGGCAGCAAGATCATCTAACCCGTCCGTTCACAGAGGAGGAAGTCAGGGCGGCAATTCAGGGCCTCAACGGGGAAGGCGCCCCGGGGCCGGATGGGATTCCGGTTTTCTTTTATCAGAATTGCTGGAACCTGGTTGGCCCCGAGGTGATGGCTATGATAGAGGAATTCTACATCGGAGTGTGCAACATGAACCGCATGAACAAGGCTTTCCTGGTGCTTATCCCAAAATGCCCGGGCGCTGAACAGGTGAGAGATTTCCGGCCTATCTCCCTATCTAATTCTATCTACTTGATCATAGCCAAGGCTTTAGCAAATCGGCTCTGATAGGTGATCAACTACTTGGTGGGGGCGGCTCAGAAGGCTTTCATTCCGGGGAGGCAGATGGTGGATAGTGTGGTGATGGCTGAGGAGATAGTGGCAGTCTGGCAGTGTCGTGGCACCAAGGGATTCATGTGGAAGCTAGACTTTGCGAAAGCGTATGATTCGATTGATTGGCGATTCATTTGGCGGGTCTTGCGGCGTCGTGGTTTCCCGAGACGTGGGTGAGATGGGTGAAACAATGCGTATGCACCAAACACCTTCGTTGTCCTTGTTAATGGCCGGCCACAAGGCGGATGGATACATCCCCAAAGAGGGATCCGGCAAGGCTACCCGCTGGCTCCTGTTCTTTTCATCCTTGCGGCCGATACATTGGCGGTGTGCATGGAGAGGTTGTGCATGAGGGGGCTGCTGGCTGGTTTTCAGACTATTGGATGGCCAGGCGGGGTACCTCAATTGCAGTATGCTGATGACACGCTCTTCTTTATGGAAGGCTCGGTGGAAGCTGCGAAGAAGGTCTCAGCTCTCCTGGATATGTTCTCTGATTTCTTAGGCCTTAGCCTCAACCGGGCCAAATCCACTTTCATAGGATTCGTGATGTCAGCAGAGCAGAGGGGTTGATGCGCCCGCAACCTGTCCACACCCGCAGGCTCCTTACCTATCCAGTACCTGGGACTTCCACTCGTGGAGGGGCGGATGAGAGTACGGGAATGGCAGCCAGTTTTGGAGACAATGGAGCACCGTTTGGGGGGGGTGGCGGGCTTAACTTTTGTCCCATGGGGGACGCCTCGTTCTTTTAAAGGCAGTGTTTTCCGCTATTCACACATACTTCATGTCAGTTTTCAAGCTACCTGTGGGGGTCTGTAAGCGCATGGAAGCCATCATGAGAAGGTTCTTTTAGCAAGGAGCTAAAACAGACGGGACCCGGGGACGAGCATTGGTTAACTGGAGTGCGGTATGCCGCCCTACGGCAGAGGGAGGCCTAGGGGTCAGGAATCTCCGTCACACCAATACTGCACTGCTTATGAAGTGGGTACGCAAAATGATGCAAGCTCCATCGAACATGGCCACCCGGATCTTAATGGACAGCTATGGGATCGTGCTGGATTGGGGGCAGCGATCCGAACTAAGGCGAGGCGAGTCAGCGTTTTACAAGGGTCTGAGATCAGTCTTTCCCCAGGCCCAAACGATGTTCCAGGCAAAGCTTGAGGATGGAGCGACTTTCAGGTTTTGGGCTGACGGCTGGTCCGGCTTGGGGCCTTTGCAGTAGGCTTTTCCCCGGCTCTACAGCCGCTCTGCCGCCCCGGAGGCCACAATGCAGCAGGCGTGGTGCAACGCGTGGTGTCCATCTCTCCCTGATGCTAGGTCGGAACAGAGGCTCGAGGACCTACTCAGGATGTAGATGACGTTGGCTCACTTGCGGCCTGCTGAGGCGGTGAGGGACACCGGGAATGGAGGGTGCTCTCGGTTCACGGTCCAAGAAGCTTACAGATCACTCTTAGCCGAGGAGCCTCCGAAGGATCCGGCCTTGGTGCGCCGGTGCCGCCTGCTATGGAGACTCCGTATCCCTCTGAAGATCAAGATTTTCGGCTGGCTTCTCATACGGGGCCGCCTGATGACGCGTTCCTTGCGGCAGCGCTAATTTCTGGATGCGGATGATGGATGCGTCATGTGCTCCGACGCAACTGAAGACTACTCCTATTTATTTGTTGAGTGCCCGATGGTCCAGCCCGTGTTGACAGCGGCGGCTCTTGGGGAGATCGATGTCCTAACGGGGGACACTTTTTGGCAGTCGATCTGGCAAGGGCCTTTCCGGCGAGAGGCAGAGTGGCAGACCATTTTCGCCACACTATGGGCGATATGGCTCCACCGGAATGAAATCATCTTCAAGGATTGACTCCCCTCCACCGATGCAGTACAACACGCTGCGAGGGGGATCGCAAGATCCTGGCACCTCAGTGGCACAACCCACTCGGGGATAGCACCCCTGATGTAATCGATCGAAAATCCTATTTATTTTTTCAATGACAACGGGGGGCCATCAGTTTCGGGTGGCTTTCTATATTTTTTCAAAAAAAATCTCTCATTTCCAGAAAATTAAAATGACTAGAAAAATTGGCTTAGAGAGTTCTTTGAAACTGATGTAGCCTTATCGCAAGAAGAATGCAGAACAGTGACTTGAATCCACCGGCCTTGCTTTGCAAGAAAAGTTAGATTTTAAATCTGCAAAACTACCCTTCAACCCTTGAATTCACACAGGTTTGTACTTGAACCCACAAGCACTGGATCACTTTCAAACAGAGGGATCACTTTCAAACAGAGAGAGCACTTAGGAGGAAGAAAGCAAAGCTTTCAAAAGAAACTTCAATTGTATCTTCAAGCGTTACAATAGAGGCCTTATATAGGCCTCAAAAGTGTAGGTTCGTCCAAAGGACAAACCCATGAAAAAGACAACTCAATGTCTTAGACATACAACTCTACCAGAACTGACAAAAGAAAAAAGAAGCTTTCCAGGCTCTGGTAAGCCTCAACACAGATATTCTGAAGATTTTGACAACTGTAAAATTTGACACAACTGTAAAATTCAACGAGAAATAGAAGATGAGCGGAGCTTCAAATCTTAAAATAAAGATGAACATGACGAAAATGATTGAAAAATATATTATACATTACATATCAATATATAGCACATAGGCATCAGAGAAATTAAAACATATATGATTGAAAATATTTATATATTTTATATAAATAATGTGTTCTGTACCTAACGATATATCTAGCTCAAAAGCTTCTGTAAAACTCAGAGATAAATGATTGAAATTATTCATATGCATTATAATTCAATAATATGTGTGTGCTTTCTGTGCCTAACAATATATATAGCACATAAGCATCTTTGGATCAAAGATTCAAACCTCCCCATTTCTCAGGATTGAGAATCCACTGGCAATATTCTCCGGCAGGTTTCCCAAGGAACGCTTCATTGTACTTCTCAGAGTCACTCACCACGGCCGCAACAATAACCTTCATCAGATAATCATTACGCAAACAGTGACCATAATTACAATTAGATGAACATCAAGGGATGAATCGAAGATGATGAAGATGATCGAATTACCTGTCTGAGCTCTGATGCCTTGTGTCTGTTGTGCTCCATCACGTACCTTTTTTTTAGGAAAATAAAATAAACAGAGTGGAATAAATAGAGTTTTTAGAGTTTATTTTTTTGGTAAAAAGGGAGTACCCGACTGCGTTGAAGAGACAGCTGTTATCGGAGGGGATCACCCTCCTGACGACAACGCCTTCCATACCACTAAAAAAAAGGAAAGGGGACAACTGAAGATCAAAATTCTCAAACTCGAGAAACATGTCAGTGGATCTACCTGGCGGCGATTCACAACGAAAACCAGAGAAAAAAATCGACCCAGGTAAGGAAAAATTGAGGCAAAACTAGCGAGAGAAGCGCATAAGCAAACCTCTAAAATGGAATGCGTGAGGATCGAAAATATCTTCTGAAAAGAAAAGCTTACGAGGGATCTCGCAACCACTCTCTGCACGTTATCTTTTAAAAAAGTTGGCGAAAGAGATTTTGCGCTGATGTTTCATTGGCCCGGCCTAAAAAAGGCCCAGTGAATTAGAGAGATTTTCATTTTTTTTTGGGGTGGGGGCATGATTAATGCATCCTCTCTCTCTCTCTCTCTCTCTCTCTCTCTCTCTCTCTCTCTCTCCCCCTCCCTATCTATCTCTCTCTATCTTTCTTTCTCTCTCTCTCTATCTCTCTATCTCTCTCTCTCTCCCTCTCCCTATCTATCTCTCTCTTTCTCTCTCTCTCTCTCTCCCTCTCCCTATCTATCTATCTCTATCTCTCTCTCTCTATCTATCTCTCTCCCTATCTATCTCTCTCTCTATCTCTCCCTCTCCCTATCTATCTATCTCTCTCTCTCTATCTCTCTCTCTCTCCCTATCTCTCTCTCTCTCTCTATCCCTCTCTCTCTCTCTCTCTCTCCTATCTATCTCTATCTATCTATCTATCTCTCTCTCTCTACTTAGTTTAGGCTACCGACCCTACCCAATTTACATGTCAAATTGTGATAGATGATAAAAAAATAACATGCATTCTATATTTGCAACTATATGATTATTAACCAATTCATGATTATTGACTATTTAATATCATATTCTTGTTGCCTTTTCAAGAAAATAAAGCTATTCTCGGCCTTTTTTCCACATGTTAAATGATTTAACGGTCGATTAAATGCATTAATTAAGTTTGATCCTTTTCAATGTCAAAGAACTAGAGAAGACTTAGGCTATGTAAGTCACAAAGAAAAAAAGAGAGGAATAAGGAGTTCTAATTGAAAAGAAACCTCCAAGGTTGATCTAGGTTGAACTCTTGATCCAATGAAGAAATTTTGAGTAAAAGGGGAAAAAATTAAAGGATATGAATTTATAAGGTTTAGAAAATTTCTAAAAATGTTGAAGATTCTTTTTATATTTTTATTTTTTGAATAGAAAAGCAGGAATTGGTCCCACCACACTTGCTCAACCATCGAGCAACACGCTAGCGAGCCAACCCGAGCACAATAGAGCTAGCATGCCTCCATGAATCATCAATCAGATGGCATGCGATCAGTTGGATGAATCTTCGGTCTTTTAAAACGAGAAATAGGAAATTAAAGTTCATCTTTTTTTCCTTCTCAATTTGTGCTCGGGCTTGATAGACGCAAATCATGGGTCCGAACTCATTCCATTCGCCAAATTGACTATTGGGTTAGATTGATAATTGATTTTGTTATATGCATTTGGGTACATTATCAATGATTTCTCATTGATTGGCCTTGAATTCATATAAATTTCCACCCTCTAGATGGGTATAATCATTGATGGAGATGTTTTCAATTGAGAAAACTTGAGATGAAACCAATATGGGCTAGTAGGAGTCTTCTATATGTGGGCAAGGTTCTTCTACTTCTAGACTAGATATAGGGAGAACATTTTAGTAAATTTCACTGAGGATTCCATGATTTCCTCTCCTATGAACTTATCTCTTATTGGCCTCCCTCACTTAATTCAGATTGACCTAAAATTGGATGAGTTGGATTTCTTTCTCACTCCTTTTAAATTTTTCTATTCTTCCTGATTCATCGCCTCTTTTCATTGCACATTTTGCTTATACTTCAAAGGCTTATTCACAATTTGTCATTGTTGCCCAATTTCTTGTGGATTGACCTAAATTTTCTATTTAAATTTAATTTTATTATTTATTTGATTTCACTGTTTGTCAACTCATAGATATATATATTTAAACAAACACCTATATATTACTCATTGATAGATCCTAAACATTCATTTTGAAAACATGAAGAGAGATTTAAGAAGATCACTCGCATATACAATTCATGTGAATGTCTCCCTTAATCATAGATAACAATGAAAAAAAATCAATTCAAAATCATAACATTAGAAGCGGAAAATTCATTCATTCTCATCATTTTCTACGCTCGCTTTATTCATCAGCGAACGATGAAACACTTTGTTGGTGAGGGATTATAGAGTCTAAGTAAGTCAAGAGATAGAATTTCATTCGGCATGGGGGATTCATTTTAGGCTAGTAAGCATCTAGCTCATGGCGGGTTGACTTCCCTTTTCAAGGTCAACCCAAGGGAATGGAGTGGTTGGTTTGCACCATTACTAATTCCACAAAATAGGAGGGGGTTGAATGAAGTATAAGCTAATGAACTCTTGTAAAGTAATTCATGGTTTTCCTCTTGGTCAACTAATCAATCCATTCTTTCACACACAATATATTTTAAAATGAATACCATTTTTGGGTAGAATATCATTCTTTTAGTACCACAAAATGTTTGAATCTCAAGAAGATGTTTCATCGGTGAAATTTCGTGAACAGATGAAATTTGAAAGCTTTTGGGACTTGATTGAAAAGTCAAGATGATTCAAAAACCTCATCATACTGTATCAGAGAAAAATAAGTTCGATTGAGAAATTTTGATCAAATGAATTTTTAGGTTACCATCAATTCCAATTTTATTTAGATAGAAACTTAAATAGTCAAGGTTTGATCATCATCATCATCATCGTCGTCGTCGTCGTCATTGCCATCATTACTAATTTTTAAAAGGAGTTTGTGAAAGATCAGATTAGATAGAACTAATTAGTTGGAAATTCGGAATGCCATGTTGATTTGGGGAAAAGCCAATGGCCAACGACACGTTCTAACCAAGATAGGCAAAGGTTATCATCATCTTCTAAAGTGAGTAAGAGCCAAATAAGATGACTTGAAATTCATCTTCAATCAAGGTGGAATTGATGTGAAGGAAAATTTAGGGACTCAAATTGACTATGGAAAGTCAACTGTTGATGGAAAAAAAGATGAATTGATCCACATTCAAAGGATGTCCCTAGTCAACTCAACAAAGAAGAAAAGATTGAGAATCAAGCATATGTCATCAATTGTTGGGAGGGGGATGGTTAATAATCAAGTTATATATATATTTATTTATAATGAGAACTTTTCTTCTGTGGATCAAAATTTTTCTTATGAAAACTATGATTATTTTTCATTCTATTTCTAATAAAATGATAGAAACAAAATCTGAACTTGTTCATCTCAACTCGTTCATTTCTTCGTTAAGTTGCATAATGGAGAAAGGTCGGATC